>JAAQRG010297012.1:0-14804 GCA_011634625.1 Babylonia areolata
TGTCTTTAGTTTGACAGCACACAGGAGGAGAGGGAGAGATGTATCTTGTCTTTAGTTTGACAGCACACAGGACAGGGAGAGATGTATCTTGTCTTTAGTTTGACAGCACACAGGACAGGGAGAGATGTATCTTGTCTTTAGTTTGACAGCACACAGGAGGGAGAGATGGATCTTGTCTTTAGTTTCACGGCACACAGGAGGAGAGGGAGAGATGTATCTTGTCTTTAGTTTGACAGCACACAGGAGAGGGAGAGATGTATCTTGTCTTTAGTTTGACAGCACACAGGAGGGAGAGATGTATCTTGTCTTTAGTTTGACAGCACACAGGAGGAGAGGGAGAGATGTATCTTGTCTTTAGTTTGACAGCACACAGGACAGGGAGAGATGTATCTTGTCTTTAGTTTGACAGCACACAGGAGAGGGAGAGATGTATCTTGTCTTTAGTTTGACAGCACACAGGAGAGGGAGAGATGTATCTTGTCTTTAGTTTGACAGCACACAGGAGAGGGAGAGATGGATCTTGTCTTTAGTTTGACAGCACACAGGAGAGGGAGAGATGGATCTTGTCTTTAGTTTGACAGCACACAGGAGGGAGAGATGGATCTTGTCTTTAGTTTCACAGCACACAGGACAGGGAGAGATGTATCTTGTCTTTAGTTTCACAGTACACAGGAGAGGGAGAGATGTATCTTGTCTTTAGTTTCACGGCACACAGGAGGGAGAGATGTATCTTGTCTTTAGTTTCACAGTACACAGGAGAGGGAGAGATGTATCTTGTCTTTAGTTTCACAGCACACAGGAGAGGGAGAGATGTATCTTGTCTTTAGTTTCACAGTACACAGGAGAGGGAGAGATGTATCTTGTCTTTAGTTTCACAGCACACAGGAGAGGGAGAGATGTATCTTGTCTTTAGTTTGACAGCACACAGGAGGGAGAGATGTATCTTGTCTTTAGTTTCACGGCACACAGGAGGAGAGGGAGAGATGTATTTCCCTGATGCAATTAATAGGAAACAGACAATATCCGAACAGAAAAAATAAATCAAGCACTGGAAACGCAACTGATACTATTTGAAGACACGAAGTTGTTCAGTGTTGACACTAACACGGACAACAGAAGGTTCGTTGATGTTTAACGAAAACACCAATTTACGTCAGGTTAACGCGTTCAAAGTCACAGTTTTTTCACTGAGTACCAATATCAATAACAGCAGGACTAATAACCACAGGACTGCCAACACAAGGGTTACACACACACACACACACACACACACACACACACAGATATATATATATATATATATGTATATATATATATATATATATATATATATATATATATATATAATCAAATTTTGAAAAAAAATAGTGACATGTGGACTAGTTATCAAATGTCTTTGTAGCACACACACACACACACACACACACACACACACACACTTTTTTTCTTCTGTGTACTGCCCAGCAGGCACACATTGTTGTTGTTCCCTGACAGTACAGGCAGGAGGCGGCGGACAGTGGCGAGGCAGATACCAGGGCACGCCTCGCTGCCTCCTTGCTGGCTGGGTGACGGGTTCAGCAGAGGAAGGGGGTGGTGGTGGGGCCAAGTGAGCATGCCGTGTGTCGTCATGCCTGATGGGCAGAGGAGCGGGGGAGGAGGAGGATGGACTGAAAGTGTGGTGGGGAGAAATGGGGTGGGAGAGGGTATTATGTTGTGGTTGGGGAGACAAAGTTGTATGTGTTAGCCTGTGTGTTGGTAAATCTGTCAACTCCGTCTGGTTCATGGGGGGAGGGCAGGTTGTGTTGGTAACTCGTCGTTTGTTCATTGAATCACTGGGCACAAGGGCAGAATGTGTGGAGCGTGGTGGGTGGGGAGGGGTCGGCAGGAGGGGGGGGCCGTTTTGAGGGGTGATGGTTCATCAGAGGGTGAGGTGAAGTGGGATCTGGTCGAAGTTGGATTTTTGAAGGGTACAGATTTTCGGCAATGCGCGCTGTACCTTTTTTGCTGGGAACATAGGCACTTGAATAGAGCGCCATTCTTGGCGCACCACTTTGAGTTGTGAAGGTGGCACAGTCACGTGGTCGACGTATGTCACCCGCATGTCTCTGCAGGCCTCACGGAGATGGTCTTCGGGGTGGATGATGGCGTTTAGTGGACTCCGCCCCTTAGCAGGGATGATGGAGGAGGCGGGGTAGAGCGGCGTAGATCCACACTTCTTAGTGTTGAGTCGCCAAACAGGATTGTTGTTGTATCCTTGGCGACATAGACTTGGTGGAAAGGGTGTTTAGGGAGAGGGGTTTTGTTGTCAGCTGGTTGTACTGACCGGGGGCTGACACGTTGGCTTGGGGATTCTCTGGTGTGGGATTCAGTTGTGGGTGATGTTGGGAGTGGAGAGGGTGGGGTAGAATTTTGTGGGGATGGGTTTGTGGAGTGGTCAGTGGGCGTCTGTGTAAGTCGTGTCCGTCTTGTGTTTGGAGCTTGGTCTTTGTTACTGGATGCAGAGTTATTTGAACTCATGTAGGGATTCTGTTTCGTGTTGAGTGCATCTATCTCAATGTTGAATGTTTGTTTATTTGAACTCATGTAGGGATTCTGTTTCGTGTTGAGTGCATCTATCTCAGTGTTGAATGTTTGTTTATTTGAACTCATGTAGTGACTCTGTTTCGTGTTGAGTGCATCTATCTCAATGTTGAATGTTTGTTTGAACTCATGTAGTGACTCTGTTTCTGTGTTATGCATCTATCTCAATGTTGAATGTTTATTTGAACTCATGTAGTGACTCTGTTTCGTGTTAAGTGCATCTATCTCAATGTTGAATGTTTGCTTGAACTCATGTAGTGATTCTGTTTCGTGTTAAGTGCATCTATCTCAATGTTGAATGCTTCTGCTTATTTGAACTCATGTAGGGATTCTCTGTTTCGTGTTAAGTGCATCTATCTCAATGTTGAATGATTGTTTGAACTCATGTAGTGACTCTGTTTCCTGTTAAGTGCATCTATCTCAATGTTGAATGTTTGTTTATTTGAACTCATGTAGTGACTCTGTTTCGTGTTAAGTGCATCTGTCTCAATGTTGAATGTTTGTTTATTTGAACTCATGTAGTGACTCTGTTTCGTGTTAAGTGCATCTATCTCAATGTTGAATGTTTGTTTATGTGAACTCATGTAGTGACTCTGTTTCGTGTAAAGTGCATCTATCTCAATGTTGAATGTTTCTTCATTTGAACTCATGTAGTGACTCTGTTTCGTGTTAAGTGCATCTATCTCAATGTTGAATGTTTGTTTATTTGAACTCATGTAGTGACTCTGTTTCGTGTTAAGTGCATCTGTCTCAATGTTGAATGTTTGTTTATTTGAACTCATGTAGTGACTCTGTTTCGTGTTAAGTGCATCTATCTCAATGTTGAATGTTTGTTTATGTGAACTCATGTAGTGACTCTGTTTCGTGTAAAGTGCATCTATCTCAATGTTGAATGTTTCTTCATTTGAACTCATGTAGTGATTCTGTTTCGTGTTAAGTGCATCTATCTCAGTGTTGAATGTTTGTTTATTTGAACTCATGTAGTGACTCTGTTTCGTGTTAAGTGCATCTATCTCAATGTTGAATGTTTGTTTATTTGAACTCATGTAGTGACTCTGTTTCGTGTTAAGTGCATCTATCTCAATGTTGAATGTTTGTTTGAACTCATGTAGTGATTCTGTTTCGTGTTAAGTGCATCTATCTCAATGTTGAATGTTTGTTTGAACACATGTAGTGATTCTGTTTCGTGTTAAGTGCATCTATCTCAGTGTTGAATGTTTGTTTGTTTGAACTCATGTAGTGATTGTGTTTCGTGTTGAGTGCATCTATCTCAGTGTTGAATGTTTGTTTGTTTGAACTCATGTAGTGATTCTGTTTCGTGTTAAGTGCATCTATCTCAGTGTTGAATGTTTGTTTGTTTGAACTCATGTAGTGATTCTGTTTCGTGTTAAGTGCATCTATCTCAATGTTGAATGTTTGTTTGAACTCATGCAGTGACTCTGTTTCGTGTTAAGTGCATCTATCTCAATGTTGAATGTTTGTTTGAACACATGTAGTGATTCTGTTTCGTGTTAAGTGCATCTATCTCAATGTTGAATGTTTGTCTCAGTTGTTGAAGTGAAGCTCGGAGAGCAGAGACTTCTGACTGAAGAGCTTGTGTAACTGTGTTGAAGTGTGACATGGAAACACAGTCACCATGACAACAGCTGCTGTATGTGGGTGTGTCTGAAGCATTGCTGGAGTCATGTGTATAGTTGGTGTCAGGTTCGTCACTTGTAACAGGCTGAGAGTCTGTCATGGACGTGTTAGAGTCACTTGTTATGGAAGCGTTGGAATCGTCTGTAGTTGTGGTGGACCATAGGTTGTCTGCTAGATGAATGTTGGGCTCGTCTGGTCCGCTGTTGTCAGTGTTGGGGGTGCAGGGAGCATTGTCTTTTCCGTGAGGGGGGCTGAAGGAAGTAGATTCGGTGATGTGGATAACTGGACAGGGTGGGGAACAATTCGGTGATGTGGATAACTGGAGAGGGTGGGGAACAATTCGGTGATGTGGATAACTGGACAGGGTGGGGAACAATCCGGTGATGTGGATAACTGGACAGGGTGGGGAACAATCCGGTGATGTGGATAACTGGAGAGGGTGGGGAACAATCCGGCGATGTGGATAACTGGAGAGGGAGGGGAACAATCCGGTGATGTGGATAACTGGACAGGGTGGGGAACAATCCGGTGATGTGGATAACTGGAGAGGGAGGGGAACAATCCGGTGATGTGGATAACTGGAGAGGGTGGGGAACAATCCGGTGATGTGGATAACTGGAGAGGGAGGGGAACAATCCGGTGATGTGGATAACTGGAGAGGGTGGGGAACAATCCGGTGATGTGGATAACTGGAGAGGGTGGGGAACAATCCGGTGATGTGGATAACTGGAGAGGGTGGGGAACAATCCGCGTCTGGTGTTTCCACTGTCGGATGTGTCATGTTCTCCTCAGTTGTCATGGAGACGGGGGGATGAGTAGCTGGAGGGGGTGAAGAGTCTTGTGACTGCAGGGCTGGATCGCTGCGGGGTGGGGTGTTTCCGGTCTGTGTGGTGAGGGCGAGGGGAAGGGCTGGGTAAACACACGTTACCTCAGCATCCAGCTGTGTGGTTGGCGTAACTGGGGCTGCGGCAGTGGTAACGTCTTTTCGCTGTTGGCTGGCCGCACACACTGATGCCATGCTGTCCGCCTTTGGTAGAGGTGAAGGGTGACTGGCAGCCAGTGTGTGAACTATGGAGCGTAACTTGTCGAACTCGCATTCCACCCACTCCCTGCACGCTCGGCCTTGCACAAGTATTCTGTTTGTAGTGTAATATATATGTATCTTTAGTAATTTTCTGCTGGGCCGTGCTTTCAGTCTTAGTTCCAGAGTTGACTGGAAGAGACCTGGTGGCGATGTCAAGCAGTCAGCGGGCAACACTTCAGTACACAACACATGGCTACTTGTGTAGTCACTCCATGCACACACTGAGAGACTCCTTCGGTGCAGAGGTTCCCACATAACGGCGGAATAAACAATAACGCCAACATGGCATAATTATATAGTGATGTGGTGTCGAATGTTTTTTTGGATGGGGTCAAGTGTGTCTGATATGTGTTCAAAGTGAAGTTCGTTGTTCTGTTTCCCCCTGATCATGGATCGGGTAGTGACTGGACCCATGACGGCAACTGAACCCACCAACATCGACAAAATAACTAAAATCACATTGTAGAAAAATGGTCGAATATGAAAGAAATGATGAAATTTATCAACATACCAGTTAATTGTCTTGATGTAATTCATGGACACAGTTATTTTTCATAATCATCACACAGCACCACAACACACGTCAGTACACCTTGACGCCATTGAGAGAGAGAGAGAAGGGGGGGGGGAGAGACAGACAGAGAGAGAGAGAGAGAGAGAGAGAGAGAAAACTTATTCAAGTGTAGCCAATTGCCCCTCATGAAGGGGTGCAAACACCTATAATAAAAACAACAAATGATACGCAGCCATGTCAACACCATGAAAGAGAGAGAGAGAGAGAGAGAGAGAGAGAGAGAGAGAGAGAGAGAGAGAGAGACAGAGACAGAGACAGAGAGACAGAGAGAGACAGAGACAGAAACAGAGAGGTAGAGAGAGACAGAAATAGAGAGAGCCACAGAGTGAGACAGAGACAGAGAGTGACAGATACAGAGATTCTGATACAGAGACAAAGAGAGTGACGAGAGAAACAGAGAGGCAGACAGAGAGACAGAGAGACAGAGACAGAGACAGAGAGATAGAGAACTACCTCCAGCACCAAAATGAGCGGCACCAGAAGGGGAGGAGGACAACAGGTGTAGCGCTCAGCGTAGAAGCGTCGGTCCGCCTCCTCCGTCAGGTAGCCGCGCGCCAGGCGCCGCACCGCCCGCCGGAAGCACGTGTCGCGGCTAGAGGGCAGTTCGTTTCCGCTTCCGGTGCTGCTGCGCAGCACGACACTTCCGGTCCACACCTCGCCCTCCACTCGCGACTCCACGGCTAGGCGGAAGCTGGGGTTGCGTCTGTTGCTGAGCTGTGGAAAGAAGAAGAAGAGGGTGAAGAGAAAGAGGAGGAGGATGAAAGAGAGGAATCATTTATTTATCTTATTCAACTTATTAAACAAAAACTCAGTTCAAAAACATAACTCACACTGACTCGTCTGATTTGGGAAATCCTGTGTTATTGTGGACACTGCATAAGAAACGTGCATGCTACTTTTAGATAAAAGAAAAAAAAAGAGCGCTAAAAACGTGTAAACATGAACACAGCAGAAAGAAAAGAAAAGAAAAGAAAAAAAGAAAAGGAAAAGCAACCAGAGCATTTGTTACAGGAGCGGCACTTTTGTTTCCATTGCCATTGCGTTGAGTGAGATACAGTCTCCAATCACACCAGACTGTTTCGAAATGGGACAGAATAATAACAGTTCTTCTTTTGTTGATGGTGTTTGACCATACAAAAAGCATTGGACGAGGATGCAGTATAAGATGAAGAAAGAGAGAAAGAGATGGAGACAGACAGACAGAAAGAGAAAAAGAGAAGAGAGAGGGGAGAAAAAGAACAAGGCAGGGCGATCACAAGAGAACGCTGGTGGGGGGGAAAGAAGGACAAATGCAGCATAAGTGAAAGAAAGAGAGAAAGAGATGGAAGGCAGACAGACAGACAGACAGACAGACAGAGGAAGAAAAGAAGAGGGGATAAAAAGAAGAGCAATCACACAGGCAGGGCCAGGGACCAGAAGAGTAAGCAGAATGGGATAAAAAGAAGAGTAATCACACAGGCAGGGCCAGGGACCAGAAGAAGGGAAAGAAAGTGTATGAAAAAAACACAGGAGGACAACGGCAAGAACACAGAGACATCGAAAAGAAAGAAAGAAAGAAAGAAAACAGTAAGGAGAAATGAAATGGAAGCAGAAACAGGAGGAGGAGGAGGAGAAGGAGGGGAGAGAGAGAGAGAGAGAGAGAGAGAGAGAGAGAGAGAGAGAGAGAGAGAGAGAGAGAGAAGACAATACAAGACAAATTCTTTATTATCGAGGATAATAGATCAGCACTGGCGCGCTTTTTTCACCCAGAGAGAGAGAGAGAGAGAGAGAGAGAGAGAAGACAAGACAAGACAAATTTCTTTATTATCGAGGATAATAGATAAGCACTGGCGCGCTTTTTTCACCCAGAGAGAGAGAGAGAGAGAGAGGGTGAACCAGAACAAGTGGCCACACCAGACATGACAGTAAAGGGAGGGGAGAGAAGCGGGTGCAAAATTAATAAGTGATCGGGGAGAAGGAGAGGAGGAACGAATTAGGAAGATTAAGATGGCTGAGAAGAAGACAGAGAAGAAGAAGAAGAACAAGAACAAGAAAAAGAAGAACAAGAAGAAGAACAAGAAGAAGGAGGAGGAGGAGGAGAAGGAGGAGGAGAAGAAGAAGAAGAAGACGATGGTGAAGATGAGGACGAAGAAGTTTAACAACAACAGCTACAACAAAAACAAAAATTATAAAAATGAGCAGCAGCAGCAGCAACGACAACATTATCCCAATCGTCATCATCATCATCATCATCCTCATCACCACCACCACCACCACTATCGCCATCATCATCAACAGAGACAACAAGCAATGAAAAATGACGTTCTGACCAGAGCGGATGTCAGGGTGGCCACACACACACACACACACACACACACACACGTGATACAACAAGCCAGCAATGCAATGCGAGATAGGTAATTTATCTTCTTCTTCTCCTCATACCTTCCCTCGCTTCCTTCTACCCCACCGTCTTTCTCATACATCTGTCTGACTCTGTTGCTTCCTTTCTTGTGTGGTATCGAACTCAAACCAAGACAGGAAGCTGGTTACTACACTAAATACACTTTAAATACATCCCACTTTGCAGTCATAAAATGTCTTTCAGCAGTTATCTCCTCCCTGTCTGTCCGTCTGTCTCTGTATCTGTCTCTCTCTCTGCGCGCGCGCGCGCGCACGGGTGTGTGTGTGTGTGTGGTTGTTGTATTGTTTTGATTTACGTATATTTTTTCCTCTGTTATGTATCTGTACTAACACCATGCTTTCATTTTTTATTAACTATTGTGTAGTGTAGACCCTATTCAGGGCGGGGACTGGATGTAAAAAAGCACACCAGTGCTTACCTATTATCCTCGAAATAAAGAATTTGTCTTGTCTTGTCTTGTCTTGTCTTGTCTTGTCTCTCTTCTCTCCGGCGATGATTACAGTATTACTTTCATGAGAAAAGTCCTATACCTGATGACTCACCATGCAGTAAAAATACAAGAAATGATTCAGCATTGGCCATTTCTTTGTCTGCCTGTCTGTCTGTCTGTCGGTCTGTCTATCTCTACTCTCCCCCAGCCGTCAAGGCAGGGGATGGTAACATATATTATTTTGTGTGTGTGTGTGTGTGTGTGTGCGTGTGTGTGTGCGTGTGTGTGTGTGTGTGTGCGCGCGCGTGTGTATGTGTGTGTGTGTGTGTGTGAGAGTGTGTGTGTGTGTGCATGCGTGTGTGTGTGTGTGTGTGTGTGTGTGTGTGTGTGTGTGTGCGTGTTATGTGTGTGTGTGCGTGTGTGTGTATGTTTATGTGTGTGTGTGTGTGTGTGTGTGTGTGTGTTGTGTGTGTGTGTGTGTGTGTGTGTGTGTGTGTATGTGTGTGTGTGTATGTGTGTGTGTGTGTGTGTGTTTGTGTTCTATGTGTGGCATATTCTGGCTTTTGGGTCCCGTCCTTACCTTCCTTACGTTTGGTGGGTGTACTGGTCAAGGGTGAACCATCGACATTTTTGAAGTAATGAATGAACACACACATACGCGCGCGCGCCCGCACACACACACACACACACACACACACACACACACACACACTCACACACACACACACACACACACACACACACACACACACACACACATGGGTTCGTTCTTCAGTTCAACTTCTTTTCACGGAGAGTGATAATTATGTGAGATGATTTTCATCTCCGGAGTAGAGCAGCTCATGCCCTCTCTCTCTCTCTCTCTCATCCTCACCCTCACACTGAAAATCGCCTGTCACGCGTTCTGATTCACGCTGTTTCTATTGTTTATTAGCCAGTGGACCACAAAGACGCCCACTTCAGAACTAACTGCAGATTAGTTCTTAACACCCAGGCAAAGAGAAACCGAAAATTCCGTCTAAATGTAAATTTGATATTATGCTAAAGAAACAAGTCTTATTCGCCCACAGCAAGTTCAGTCCACGTCAGGTTTGAGTCAAGTTAAAAATATTCATTTCATGAAGACGAACAAAAAACAGTGGAACAGCCAAGAGCAAGGGTTTCATGCAGCTAGCTGTAAGATATTTGTGCCTGATACCACCATACACATCCCTGCAGCAGTCGAACTGCAGATGATTTTTTTTTTTTTTTTTTTTTTTAATACGGAGAGGTTTATTGAACGGAACACACACAATGGAGCTTCCTCTCCTTTCAAAATGTGAGAATATGACAGATAATAATGACACTGTGAGCACCTGCAGGGAGCGGTAACAATGACACGGTGAGGATTCTGCAGGGAGCAGTAATAATGACACTGTCCGCACCTGCAGGGAGCGGTAATAATGAAACTGTGGGCACATGCAGGGAGCAGTAACAATGACACGGTGAGCATTCTGCAGGGAGCAGTAATAATGACACTGTGAGCACCTGCTGGGAAAGGTAATAATGGCACTGTGAGCACCTGTAGTGAGCGGTAATAATGACACTGTGAGCACCTGTAGTGAGCGGTAATAATGACACTGTGAGCACCTGTAGTGAACGGTAATAATGACACTGTGAGCACCTGTAGTGAGCGGTAATAATGACACTGTGAGCACCTGCAAGGGAGCGGTAATAATGACACTGTGAGCACCTGTAGTGAGCGGTAATAATGACACTGTGAGCACCTGCAAGGGAGCGGTAATAATGACACTGTGAGCACCTGTAGTGAGCGGTAATAATGACACTGTGAGCACCTGTAGTGAGCGGTAATAATGACACTGTGAGCACCTGTAGTGAGCGGTAATAATGACACTGTGAGCACCTGTAGTGAGCGGTAATAATGACACTGTGAGCACCTGCAAGGGAGCGGTAATAATGACACTGTGAGCACCTGCAGGGAGCAGTAATAATGACACTGTGAGCACCTGTAGTGAGCGGTAATAATGACACTGTGAGCACCTGTAGTGAACGGTAATAATGACACTGTCCGCACCTGCAGGGAGCAGTAATAATGACACTGTGAGCACCTGCAAGGGAGCAGTAATAATGACACTGTGAGCACCTGCAGGGAGGAGTAATAACGACACTGTGAGCACCTGCAGGGAGCAGTAATAATGACACTGTGAGCACCTGCAGGGAGCAGTAATAATGACAATGTGAACACCTGCTGGGAGAGGTAATAATGACTCTGTGAGCACCTGCAGTGAGCGGTAATAATGACAATGTGAGCACCTGCACGGAGCAGTAATACTGACACTGTAAGGACCTGCAGGGAGCGGTAATAATGACACTGTGAACACCTGCAGGGAGAGGTAATAATGACACTGTGAGCACCTGCAGGGAGCAGAAATAATGACAGAATGAGCACCTGTAGTGAGCGGTAATAATGACACTGTGAGCACCTGAAGGGAGTGGTGATAATGATACAGTAAGCACCTGCAGGGAGCAGTAATAATGAAAGAATGAGCACCTGCAGGGAGTGGTAATAATGACACTGTGAGCACCTGCAGGGAGCGGTACTAATGACACTGTGAGCACCTGCAGGGAGCAGTAATAATGACAATGTGAACACCTGCTGGGAGAGGTAATCATGACTCTGTGAGCACCTGCAGTGAGCAGTAATAATGACAATGTGAGCACCTGCAGGGAGCAGTAATACTGACACTGTAAGGACCTGCAGGGAGCGGTAATAATGACACTGTGAGCACCTGCAGGGAGCAGTAATAATGACAGAATGAGCACCTGTAGTGAGCGGTAATAATGACACTGCGAGCACCTGAAGGGAGTAGTGATAATGACATGGTAAGCACCTGAAGGGAGCGGTAATAATGACAGAATGAGCACCTGCAGGGAGTGGTAATAATGACACTGTGAGCACCTGCAGGGAGCGGTAATAATGGCACTGTGAGCACCTGTAGGGTGCGGTGCTCTCATTCCTGCTTCCAAGAACCGGAAGGAAGGAGTTCTTTGAAGCCAGGACGGATCTGAACTAATTTGGTGTCAGTGCGGCCGAGTGGAGTGGGCAGCCCAGTCTGTCCTCTGAGACAGGCACAACTGAGAGTATCGGATCGGCCACGGGAGAGAGCGCGATGATGCGGCAGAATTTGTGAAGTGCCCTAGTGGGTCTGTTATGGGAGGGCAGTCAGATTCGTCGAAGAAACCGCAGACTGTAGGAGACGAAGAAAAGAAGAAAGCCATCCGGGGATTGGTCTGCTTCTACTTCAACAGCTGCTGCTCTTCATGATCTTGACGATCATCATCATCTGAATCATCATCATCATCATCATCAGCAGCAGCAGCAGTGACATTACCATCAGCATCACCATCTTCATCATCATAACCATCATCATCGCCATCGTCATCATCATCGTATTCATCGCCATCATCATCATTGTGAAATAATCATCATCATCACTGACAGTAGAATACCAAGTGTACTTTCAGTTGTCACACCTTTTTTTTTCTTTCCTTCTATCGCTTTCTATGTATCTGACTGTTTATATCTTTTTGCTGTGTTGTCTTTTCATTTCGTATTTTCTGTCGTGCTGGTGGTCCATTCACAAAAATTCTTCCCAGAAAAGCCATGAATATTGTTCATCCTTTTTCTGGGCTTGATAATTGGGCTTTTTTTTTTTTTTTTTTTTTTACCGTGTTGCCTTGTTTTGCGCCCAGGACCGTCTGTGATGCCATGGGCGATTTTTGTTTTTGTATGGGTGTTATCGTTTTTAAATCTATTATGCACAATCATGTATGTAGCCGACCGAGCGGTTCTAATAGGGTACGGACGGTACAAAAGAACTAACTAAAGATTGATTGAATGTATTAAGGGATAGACAAGATCCTGCGCACAGGCCAGGAACATATAGAGGCTAGTCACAAATGAGTTTTCCATTGTTTTATTTACAATAGTTATAAGAACATAAGAAAAGAAGGCAAATAATGAGAGAAGAATAGAAGAAGAATAGGAGAAGAGAGTATAAGAGAATATAAGAAGAGAAGTTAAGAAAGAGAAGACAGTGTCTGGAATGACACAAACAAATGTCATTAGCACAACGTGTCGGCAAAAGTGAATAATAAAGCACATGTATACATACTACATGGAAAGACTACCACTTGGTAATGCATATGTGTGAAGACCAAACACTGACATCAAATTACATTTCTAATATATTTAAATAGTGCAGTTAAAGTGATTGAAGCTATGCTGATTTAGTGAAAGTACACTGACAGTATAGATTAGGTAAAGCTTATACTGTATCAAAGTGACTCAAATGAATCAGTTTATCATGTTTCACTTTACTGGAGTAAGCCGTATAGGAGAGGACGTGATCAGTAAATTACAATTAACAGAGTGATACATATCAGGTGGTTTTAACCAATAACTGATATTAATCAAACACTATCTTGTAACCACCACAATAGAATGCTACACACATCTTAGAGAACTGAGAATCAGTGAAACACTGTAACCTTCATCAGTGGCAGCAAATGAGAAAGAACGCGTCATATGCACTCACTCACTAGAATATTCTCAACAAACTATTAGTGTCCAGAGACGTCACTGACGGTGACGTTAAGAAGAATCAAATGGAACACTGCTCCAAGCATTTGACGACATGATGATTATTTACATCAATCATAGCCGAGCTGTGACTAACATGTCAAAGCAATAACTGAACAAAGCAATAACTTAACATACTCATATGAAAACAAGTACTGTGTCAAAGAATACAATTTACAAATCATCAGCACATTCTACACAATAGTACTTACAGCAATACGTAGTGAGATGTCGGTCGTTGTGGGGACACACACCACACACACTGCTCGCGACAGAGCAAGAGAGAGAGAGAGAGCAGCTCTGGTCAGATGACTGACCAGGTATGAAGTGATCACTCATCACTCACTGTGCCAATTTATGCAAGTTAAGCAGACTGCAAAGACAATCACGTGTGCTGCGAGCAGATCGACGCTAATCTGGCCAAATCTGACTGTTTCGTACAAGGTGTTCAGTGACAGATTTCTAAATGATTCCTGAACCGATTTACGTTGGATAAGTTGCAAAAGAAAGATCTCAACACCTACTTCATAATGTGTATGGAATGAAGTGTTGATTATTTAAGATGAATTCATAATCTTAATTTAAGTCACCTGAACAGGGTCAGTTTTAACGAGCTCATCGCTGAAAATTAAAAACTGCGTTAAATCAGTTTAACGTAGGCGAACATAAGTGGAATAGACTTAGAGATGGAATCACAAGATTCTGCCAGTATATAATACTTGTAGTTTACTGATCCAACAAAAGATATATTAATTAAATACGGTGGTGCAGAAACACAGATTCCAGCTCAGCCAATAGCGTACCGCGACGCCACACTGGTCGAGCTGTGAGAAGGTTGTCTGGTGAGGAGGACAAAATGATGTAAGCGGCTTTGCGTTCAAACTGGGAGTGACGTCACACATATTCTGGCGCACGTTAGTTGCGAAAACTGTCGTCTGCTAATACAGCTTCTGCGTGAAATCATTATTTGAAGCCTACTAGCGCTGTCTGAAGCAAGATGAAGCTAAGCAATTGGCTACATGTATATGTTCAGGTCATTCCTTTTATACTCTGAGGGAAAAAAATCGACGGAATGATCAACATGAGGTGTATTCTAGGGTTGTTTTTTTTTGTTTTTTTTTATTGTGTGTGTGTGTGGCTGAACGTAATTACTTCTGCCTAATTTTCGTTTCGATGTGTGTGGGTTTATTTTCAGGTTCTAGGGGATCGATATTTCTAGTTTTTCAGCCATGATATGGCCCAGTGTGGTAGGTCGAATGGGTCATAAGCAACAAAGATACATCATTATTGCCATCATCATTATAACATCATCATACAAGAGAACAATTCTCACCTCTCACACATCTCCAGAAATGTGATTTCGACTAGACGACTAAAATATACATATAATATATATATATATATATATATATATATATATATATATATATATATATATCTGTGTGTGTGTGT
>JAAQRG010297017.1:0-14773 GCA_011634625.1 Babylonia areolata
TAACCTGAAATATTGAATTGATATATGATTATTTCTGTTAGTGGGTTATAATCAACAAGATGCACCTGTAGGAATATTTAACTGCTGTCTACATCTATGTATGAATATTACTTTTCTGTCATCTTTCCAACCATTTCACCTTCTGTCTCTGTTTCTTCCCTGTGTATTTTTTCTGTGTGCCTCAATCCTCTCCACCTGCCCCCACCCCCACTTCCACAACCATTCCTCCCAAAAGTTGTTGTTTTTTTTAATCAAGTCTTGTAATTTACTGAGGTACCATTAACCTTTTGAACTTAATAATTTAAGTGTTTGTTAAAGTATAGTCTTGAAAATCTTCCAAAATAAAACATAAAACAAAATAAAAAAGCAAACAAACAAGAAAGAAAGAAAGAAAACAAGGAAAATATTATACCTTTCAATCATTGATCATCAAACTACGATTCATTATTCCCCCCACCCCCTCACCCAATTTATTTAATTTATTTTATTTTTTTAAGAACCCTTGACGTTGTATGTAAGCCAGGTATTGCTTTGTGTGTGCAGTTGGGGGAGAAGTACAACATCCCAGTCCACGTGGACTGCTGTCTGGGAGGGTTCCTGGTTCCCTTCATGGACAAGGCCGGCTACCCTGTTGATCCCTTTGACTTCCGTCTTCCTGGGGTCACCAGTATATCCGCTGACACCCACAAGGTGAGTGGGCTTCTTTCAAAGAAAAAGAAAAGAAAAAAGATTGATTGATTAATTATTTCAGTTTTAAGGATATGGATTCTGTTGGTTGCTGTGATGGGGTTGGTTGTGTTGGACTGCATTGAATGGTGGTGTGCAGTGTTCTGTTGCATTGCATGTTGTTGCATTGCCATAATATTCTATTTCTTTCTTGTTTTTGTTTTACTGTCTTAGCAGGTTGTGTGTATGTGGCTCGGTCGCTTAATATGATGGCACTGAGTGAGTATACAGGGTGGTTGAGTGGTTGATGCTGATGCATGAATGACAGTATTTTGTTTGAGTTAATCTGACAATACCTCTGAACCTCTTGTTTGTACTTGGTTATGCTTTGATTTTCTCCTGAAGTTATCATTATATGCTGTTTGTCAGATTTCAGCATGAATTAGCTGAGAAAAGTTCAGAAGGTTCATAGCAGTGCAGTTTGTCTTGTCCCCTGCACATCCAAGTCTGATGGCTGAAATGGCACTTTTGTGATTAGGTTGGCTATGCACAATATGGTTTGATTTGATTTTACCCAAGCCTGATGACATTCTTTTATTCTTCGTGGTCTGTGGTTGTTGCATAGTTGTAACATACTACAATAGTCCTGCAAATTATTAAAGCCCATCTTTGGTGTCATATACTGTACCATGTCAAACTGATGCAAACTAGGCCTATGGTTTGCTCTGTTTGGCCAAATTTCGCGCGGCTAACAGTGAAAAGACGCCCCTCTTAGTCTGGCCCGCTCTTAGCCAATCAAACGCCTCTAACAGCTATAAGCGCTGAATCATTCCTTTGGCCAAGGCTCTCCACGCCATCTTGTCAGGTTTTCGCTCTGTCTCGTCTAACGCTTTTTTTTTTGGCTATTAAGCGTTTTCATTTGGCCTTATTTTGTTGTATGCGGCTTGCATGTGTATTGTGCTTACATTCTGTGTACTCGTTTCGACTCGGCCCCCTCGATTTCTTCGTATTTTTCTACCTCTGAGTCGATCCTGTCTTTCCTTTCTCTGTTGGGGATCGTATTGTTCGCTGTGTGCTTACGCGCGGTACCATGCCTCGTTTGCCATCCTACGAAGGCAGGGATCATGATGCTGGCAGAGATACTCGCCAAGAGACTCTCCCAGGCCCGGAGCTCATGATTTCTCCCGATAGGGACCGCGGCGATGCGTCTGCAGACGCTGATCGCGGAGGGGACACCCTTTGAGCCATTGGGGACTATTCCTTTTGACCTGCTCACTCTCAAGACCACTTTCCTTCTGTTGCTGGCCACGGGCCGTCGTAGAAGTGAGATTCATGGTCTTAGTGGTATGCCACAAGATCTAGCATTCCACAGAGATGGTTCCATCACTCTTCGTTTCCTTCCAGAGTTTCTGGCTAAGAACCAAGACCCCGAGGTCCCTTCCCCCTCTCTGAGGGTCAGACCTTTGTCGGATATTCTGGCACAAGATGATGAAGATAGGCATCTCTGCCCTGTTCGGTGCCTCAAATACTATTGCAATAGGTCTCGCCATAGGCGTTCTTCTCAGAGGCGCCTTCTCATCTCCCTCAATGAGAATTACAAGAAAGATATCGCTGCAGGCACCATTTCCCGCTGGGTTTCCCAAGTCATTCGTAGAGCCTACTCTCATGCACACCAGGATCTCAGTTGTCTTAATCCCAGAACACACGAAGTGCGGGCCATAGCTACTTCGGCTGCTTTCCAGCACTCAGTACCACTGCAGCATGTCTTGGAGGCAGCCTTCTGGCGGTCGGAGAATCCCTTCATCAACTTCTACCTCCGGGATTTCCGTATGACCAGGGCTGACAGTTCCAAGGGGATTTCCTTTGTCGCGGCTAACACTGCCGTCTCAGTTTCAAGGGCTCCCCATACGAACCAGTAGGCGTTGCCCTCCTCCATTTGCTTTAAATTCTGCATCAGTTTGACATGGTACAGTATATGACACCAAAAGGAGGAGTTTGTAGTATACTCCATGTTTGGTGTTTACATATACTTACCATGTCAAACTCGAATGCCCGCCCGTCCGTCCCCGCGTCTCCGCCGTGGTTCTCATGGGGCATTTTCATTCATGGCCACGGAATGATTCAGCGCTTATAGCTGTTAGAGGCGTTTGATTGGCTAAGAGCGGGCCAGACTAAGAAGGGCGTCTTTTCACTGTTAGCCGCGCGAAATTTGGCCAAACAGAGCAAACCATAGGCCTAGTTTGCATCAGTTTGACATGGTAAGTATATGTAAACACCAAACATGGAGTATAATACAAACTCCTCCTTTTGATTATGATCCTTTATACCTGTCTCACTTCCATTTCTACCACTCTTTGTGTTATCTTTATTCTTCCACAAATAATTGAAAGCTGCTCATCTCCTTTTACCATCAAAAGTCCATTGGATGTTATTCTTTTCAGTCCAATGGATGGTTTTGTTTTTTGGGTTTTTTTCCATATGAGTGTGTGTGTGTGTCTGTGTGTGTGCTTAACCAGCATGTGTACTGACAAAAAGCTGCTTAGTTATTGGTTGTGCTTATTGAAATAGATCTGTAAGCCTGAAATTGTGTGTGCATTCACTTTCAGTACGGCTATGCCCCAAAAGGCTCTTCGGTCATCCTGTATCGCAACAGAAACTTACATCGTCGTCAGTTCTTTGTCCAGCCTGACTGGACAGGAGGGATCTACGCCTCTCCCACCATGGCAGGTCAGTTAGAGGAGAGTGTGCGCTCATGCCTTGATGTCTTGGCACTAGAAGAGAGTGTGCGCTCATGCCTTGATGTCTTGGCACTAGAAGAGAGTGTGTGCTCATGCCTTGATGTCTTGTTAGTGCACAAGTTCCTGCTTGTCCTTACCCTAGGTCTTTACTGTCAGAATACAGTATGGAAACATGACATGTATATTTTAGTGTGAAATAGTTCAGCATTGCCTGTGCATCTTGTACTTTTGTTGTGTATTGCACTTACATGATGTGAATGTAGTATTTGTTGTGTCATTGCACAAATTCAAATGCTCTTTCCTATCAGAAATGGTCTTCTGGGCTGGCTGGCTTGTAAACAGCATGGCTGAGTGGTACAATGGACCTGTTGAGCTGGTTATGCTACAAGTACCTGAAGTTGGTGTTGTAGAAGTTGATACAATTATCATTCATCATCTGTATTGAAAAGAAAGGCCTAGTGATTCATTATCAGTACTGAAATAAAAAGGCTCAAAGTCTTTTATGCCCTGCTGTCATTTTGACATCAGTCTTAATTTCCCCTCCACTTTCTTGCTTGAGATGAGTTCCTGACAGTCTTTAGTGTTGGCAGATTTAAAGGGGACTGTTGTTGGAGGGTCGCAGCAGTAGTCTTCACTCAGTCTTGCTCAGTGATTATAGTCATCAGCAGGTTGCTTAATAGTTGGTGTCCTGTGTATTTTGAATCAGACAAGGCACAACTAAAAGCCACAGGAGTGACTCAGCAGCAGCACATGGTTTCGTCTGGTATGTGGCCTCCTGACAATCTACATTGACAGCTCCTGTTGTCTGCTGGCATTGGGGTTGTGGCAGATTACCGGGGTGTGGCTTTGTTGGGGGGAATTGGGATGAGCAGCATTTAACACCACTAGAACGGTGCAGATGAAAGGACAGGGGGGAAAAGAAAACATTTTAGTTATCAGGGTGCCTTGACACCTGGAAACTGGCCACACAGTCATAAACATTATGTGGAACGATGCACTGGGGACTTCAAGTAATTTCATTATGTAGAAAGGTGCACTGGGGACTTGAAGTAATTTCATTATTTGAAACGATGCACTGGGGACTTCAAGTAATTTCATTATGTGGAAAGATGCACTGGGGACTTCAAATCGTTTCATTCAGAGCTGTTACTCAAAGATGTAAAACTGGCAATGAAATGGAAATCATGTATTTGTAAACAGATTTTGTCCCTCCAAACCTCATGGTGTAGTATGCATGTTTATGTTCATTTATTCATTCATGTGTGGTTTGTCCGTTGGGATCGACGAGGACCATCTAGTCATCCTGAGGGTGGGTGGGTTGGGCTCTGTGGGTGCGTAGATGACTGGTCAGGCCAATCCGCTCCCGGAAGGTTCTGATGCAGTGTGGACAGGGGATGGTGGCGGCTGTCGGGGACTTGCTGGCCCTGCTTTTCCTGGCCTGTCTGCGTTGCTCTGCTGCAGCGATAATGTTGGCCTCACAGGATTTGGCACCTTTGTGAACAGCTGAACGCCACTTTGGTCTGTCCATTGCATTCAGCTACCATGTGTCATGGCTGATGTTGAAGGCCTTCAGAGAAGCTTTCAGATTGTCTTTGAAGCGCTTCTTTTGGCCTCCATGGGAGTGTTTGCCATGTTGGAGTTCGCCGTACAGCAGTTTCTTGGGGAGCCGGTGGTCTGGCATGCGAACTACATGGCCTGCCCAGCACAGCTGGGCCTGCATCAAGATGGTGTAGATGCTGGGCAAGTTTACACGAGTGAGCACCTCTGTGTCAGGGATCTTCTCTTGCCACTTTATGCGGAGAAGTTTTCTGAGGCTGGTGGTGTGGAAGTGGTTCAGCTTTTTGGTGTGGCGTTTGTAGACCGTCCATGATTCACATCCATAGAGCAGTGTGGTGAGAACTATAGCCTTGTATACTTTGAGCTTCGTCTCCAGGGTGATGCCTCTCCTGTTCCAAACGTTCTTATGGAGTCTGCCGAAGGCAGCGCTGGCTTTGGCAAGTCTGTATCACTGAACCACAAGAGTGAAGTGATATCAGTATTAGTAGCTCAAGGAGCCGTCACTGTGTTCGGTCTAATCCATATACGCTACACCACATCTGCCAAGCAGATGCCTGACCAGCAGCATAACTCAACATGCTTAGTCAGGCCTTGAGAGAGTGAAGTGATAGCCAAATGTTAACGCATCTAGCCAGGAAACCTGAGCATACAGGACTGAATCATGTTCTCATTAAATTTTCGCTCCCTCCACTAGACCTTTAGTGGTGGTCTGGTCACTATTTATTTCAAGAGATGATAAACCAAGGTCTTGTGTGTTGCATGCACTTAATGCATGCAAAGAACCCACTACTAAAAGAGTTGTTCCGGGCAAAATTCTTTAGAAAAGTTCACTTTGATAGCAAAACAACTACACTTACACTTACAGACAGAAAAAAGAAAAAGAAAAAAGAATTGATCTGCAGTGTGAAGATGAGCAGCCCAAATCTCATACAGTTCAGTTCAGTTCAGTTCAGTTACTCCAGGAGGTGTCACTGAGTTCAGACAAATCCATATATGCTACACCACATCTGCTATGCAGATGCTTGACTAGTAGCATAACCATTTCACACAGAGAAATCTATTGTGAGAAAAAAAGTAATATGTTACAATACATTTATGAAGAATACTTTGAAATCTTTCAGTTTCTTAACATACCGACAGATCTGTGGCAGTGTTGATGGTGTATTTTGTTTAACAGGCAGTCGAGCAGGAGCGGTCATTGCTGCATGCTGGGCCACCCTGATGTACTTTGGGCAGAAAGGATACGTGGAGTCTACCCGCTCCATCTGTGCAACCACCCGCTACATTGCGCAGGAGTGAGTGACAAAGACAAGACAAGACAAAGATGCGTTTATTTCAGGAAACCCTATGGTGGGGGTAATTGAAAATGTAATGTACTTCATGCAACTGTACAAAATATGAAACCATTTGGCATTGTGCCCACAACCCATTACAATGGCCATACCCACTGATTGGTTAAGAGATTCATTTTGGGGGAAAATACAAAATAATAATAATAAAAACTATGGAAACATGTTCAGTAGGAGAAGAAAACTTTGGTCATGGTTCGAAAGCTTTATGCGATGTGAAAAAGGTACAGAGAATTAAGCACGGGACTTCCTCTTCTGCGTTCGTGGGCTGCAACTCCCACGTTCACTCATATTTACACAAGTGGGTTTTTACGCGTATGACCGTTTTTACCCTGCCATGTAGGCAGCCATACTCTGCTTTCGGGGGTAAGCACAGACATAGGCACACAACTGCGAGCGACTGCCAACGTTCATTGCCAGATTTTTAATAAAACTTTATGCAAGTGATTTTCAGTATATGACTCAGAGATTAGGTTTTCTTCTGTATTTACAAATTGTATCAAAAGATCTCACATAAACATAGAAAAGATAATAAAAGAAATGGAAGAAAAAAACCCATAATGATTGCAAAAATAATTTTCACTTTAACAGTGTTGCATTTTACCTGCAATATCCACTGCATCAGCAGTGTTTAACATTTAATTTTGATTAATTGTATTATTTTGATAACATATAAAGCATGAATTATTCTGAAGTTGCCAATTAGACATTGCCTTTAGGTTTTGTAACATATTGTGTCCTTCAGCAGAAGTAATTATTTACAGTTGATTTGCATGTGATGACTGAAATAAATCTTGAATTTATATTCAGAACTTTTGTTTCAGTCTAATGAAGAAGAAAGAAAATTACCGTCATTTAATAATCTCAGCACCGCTGATACATGTTTGAAAAGCTATTTAAAGAAAAAAAGAAAAAGAAAAAAAAAGTCTGAGCAAAATTGATATATGCCATTTGACAAACCGAAGACTGGTCCAGCAATACCTTCCCTTCTCCGATGTCCAGCAATACCTTCCCTTCTCCGATGTCCAGCAATACATTTTCATCTCTGATGTCCAGCAATATATTTTCATCACTGATGTCCAGCAATACATTTTCATCTCTGATGTCCAGCAATATATTTTCATCACTGATGTCCAGCAATATATTTTCATCTCTGATGTCCAGCAATACATATAATCACAGATGCAAGTGTACAGATGCTACATGAGTGGTGCTGAAGATGATTCTGTCCTGATTACTTAAACATGTATGTATCTCTTAAATGATTTGGGGGGTGGGGGGTTTGGGGGGGGGGGTCTGTATTGTGAGCATGAGCAACATGACAACATGTTAATTTCTCTTTGAAGACAATAAAGTTGACTTGTTGATTTACACTGCCTCCTCTTTGCATGTTCCACAGACTGGGGAAGATAGAAGGCATTGTCATCTTTGGCGAGCCTAAAGTGAACGTTGTGGGAATCGGGTCCGATCGCTTCAACGTCTTCCGCCTGTTTGAGATGCTGGTGGAGAAGAAATGGATCCTCAACTCTCTGCAGTTCCCTTCTAGGTCAGTCTTCTCCCATTTCTTTTTCTTCTTTTTTTTAAAGATTATATATATATATATATATATATATATATATATAATATCTTTCATGTTCAGAAACTCTTTCTGTGCCATGAGTGCAGCAAGTTTCTCCTCCTCCTGCCCAGCTGTGCTGTCAAGTGTGCATACAAACGTGTGCACGTAAACAAAAAATCATTGCAGAAGCAAATAGTGACAATGTGGCATGTGAACAAGCCTTTTGAGAATGAGGCCAAGTTAGCAGACTGAATAAATCATTGAAATAGCTAGATGAGGATTCTCCATTCTGGCACATTGCTCTGTTACTAGCATACTCTTGAATAGTCAGAAATGGATGGATCTGTAATACAAGTATAATAGCCATAGTTACTTTTTTGTTGTTTTTTTTTTGGGGGGGTGGGGGTGGAGTTGTAATTTTTGGTATTTATCACATTTGTTCATGTTATAGTCACTATGGTTTTGTTTTTTTCCCAGCATGCCAAGTTCCATTCAAGTGGATGAGAATTTCAGCAACACATCTAGTCAAGAAACAGTTTACTGATGGAAAATATGTTTGCTTATTAAAAAATGTTGGTCATTCCCCCTTTTCATTCACTTCTGACATGGCTTTTATATTGTTTGGTACAAAAAAAAACTGCCAAAATATAAGCAGTAGAAAGTGCATTTTAAAAATTCTGAACAGTTTTAATGAAAAGGCATTGATGTAGAACATGAGTGGAAGTTAAACTGATATAATTATTGTTCAGAGGGGAAAAAACCCCACAAAAAACAAAACAAAACAAAATAAAGCAAAATAAAAAATCAGTATTTTGTCCATTGTACTAGCCACTTTGGTAGCTTAATGAAAAATTGGTTTCTGACACCAAAAAAAAGAGTGAACATTTTTTTTAAATGGTGTTCTGATGGTCTTCGTCAGACACGACTGACTGTCATATATATGTACGTCTATGGTTTTATTTTTGTTACAGCATTCATCTGTGTGTGACCAAGCCCACTACGAAGGAGGGCGTGGCAGATCAGTTCATTGCTGACGTCAAAGACAGTGTGGCTGAAATCATGAAGAACCCCACAGCAGACTGTGGTGGAGCGGTCAGTATTCAGTACTAATGTGTGTGTGTGTGTGTGTGTGTGTGTGTGTGTGTGTGTGTGATTGTAACCATGTGTGTGTGTGTGGTGTGTGTGTGTGTGTGTCACTCTGTATGTGTGCATCACTCTGTGTGTGTGTGTGTGTGTTTGTTTGTGTGTGTGTGTGTGTGTGTGCATGTGTGTATGTATTTGTGTGCATACTTGTAAATAGTATGTGTGCTCACATATCATTTGCGTGTGCTGTGTGCCTGTATGCATATGTGTCTGTTTGTGTATATTTGTATATATGAATAAACCTAAGTTCAGGCAGGTCCATTTTCAATGATGATAAGTACATTCTGTTCATTGACAAAATCAGTGAGTGGAAATTTTAATGGCACTGTTAAGAAAAAAGTTAGATGACCATTCTGTATGTGCAAGCATGCCTTGCTTGTATTTTTGTTTTCATGAACATATCTGAAATTATTTTTCAGAGAAAATCAATGAAACACACACACACGCACGCACGCACGCACAGAATATTTTGTCAAAGCACCAAGTGATTATTTTATTTTTTGTTCCACCTTTTATCTCATTTTTGACCAGTAGCATGGCAAAAGTACAGGAGAATCAAAAAGTTTACCTACTTTTTTTTATCAAAAGAAACAGACTGGTGATGATGATGACAATAAGAAGAATAGGAATATTAATAACAATAATGCTCATTTTAATTACACATACTTAACCGTGACCCAACTAGTGCAGACTCCGGCAGGGGTCTGACATTCCTGTCCTGTGCAAACTACTATCCGCCATTTATACTGCACTTACCCTTTAGCTCTGAGCGCATTTAACAATACATTAAGTATGAACAAGACACAGGATTATAGTTAAAAAAAACAACAACAACAGAAACCAACAACTTTTCATTGCATGATTCTTTGTTCACATAGCTCATCAGCATATCTTGTCACTGATTCAATAGGGAGCAATTTACGGCATGGCTCAGAGCATTCCTGACCGCACCCTGGTCAATGAGATTGCTGGCTGCTTCTTGGAGGCTTGCTACAATACCACCAACACACCTGCCGCTGAATGTACCCCCAATGGAGAGCACGTTGCCAATGGACTACCAAACGGTGCTGCTAACTGAAGGCTGGAGGACAGTAGAACTGTTATAACTGTGAGCATGAGCAGTGAACAAAAGTGGATATTTGGTAGGGAGAAGCTACTTCTGCTCCTGAGATTATCATCCTGTTTGTGTGGACATTGCTTATGACTGGTGTACATAGTTTGTGAATGTGAGAGAAAAAAAAGAACATATGCTTATTTTGATGTGCATGTAATGTAAACGTTCATGACATTCATGAGGTATAGTCTACCATCATTGTGTGCATTTGTGAATCATTATGTGTTTTGATATTATGTAAATTAAATGTATGAATAAAGTGAATTTTTCTTATTTGTTTTGCACATTTTTCACTTTGGCATATATGTCAAGGAATCACCGGTGTAATTTAGGGGAGGGGTGGGGGTCTTATGTTTGTTCACAGTTTATTCAGATGATATGTGAATCAGGTGGTATGCATTCCACAAGGCACAAAATAGTAAGAGCTGTCAGACAGCTTTGGATTAGATATATTGTTTATTTTTAGCAGTACTTGTATGTTAAAAGTTGTTGATACAAAAAACAATATTTTATCTTCACCCTTTCTTGACTGTATTGCATACCAATACATGCTAACTTACGAGTGGATTCTTTTTTTCAAATGGCAGTGTTATGAATTCTTTTGCTTGTAACAGGAAAACAAAAAAGCCATTTGCCCCTTATCACAGATGTGTTAAAACAATGTTGCATTATGTAGCTGTATTTATGTCACAAAATTTCACTTGTACAAAGCTGCTGTTTGTTTCTTGTCCATGCAGTTCACATCAGCTATTGATTACATCAAGCATGTCAGTTCATTGGAGAGAAGGTGTTGGACCGACACCTGTACAGTGAAGATTATTGTCATGAGTACTTGTTGGCAAAGCTGGAATTGTTATTGGCTGACTCTGCTATGTCAGTTTGTTTTCATGAGCTGTTCAGCTGACTGACAGTTGAACAAAGGAAATCTGTTGGCTACTGCAGTTTAAGTGAAAAAGAAAAAGAAATGTCTGTGTGCCATATCAGATAAAAAGGTTTGTGTGTGTGCACACTTGCATGTCCACTTCCTTTTGTGGTTTGCTGGGTTGTAAGCAACATGATTTGATGAAATTTGTCTGTTTAAAAAGTCAGTAAAAGACAGCTGTTGATTTATTTCATTTATTTACATAAAAAAGCTTTAGCACTGATCCTGATCTCTTTCTTTGCTACAGTGATGTGCAGATGCCAATGTGACCTGCTGTTTCTTCATGTCACAACAAGTAATTGTTCACATGTACAAATCTAAAGGAAAACATTTTCTATTTCCTTCAGTGTACCAAATGAAGAGCATGTAGTGTTCTGATCATGTCTATTGACAGCAGGACTGATATTGTAGTGTTCCTTATTGTTTATCCTTACCAGTGTTATCTGCAGCCATGATATATGATTTGTTTTTCGACTTTTCAAAAACATAGTAATTTGTAAGGTTTGTTTTTGTTTTTTGGATAACTTAAAGCTTGATGTTTTCTTTCTGTAATAGATAAAATTATGCAAACAAATGAGTGTTTAAGAACTTGCCCTAGTTTGATAGGATATTTTGAAATGGAGTGAAACAACACACCTTTTCAAAGTTAGCAACTTACAACCGCTGACACAGAGAAGAGGATACAGGCCACAGATGTGACATGCTTCCACAACCTGTTCGGCATCTCCTACAGAGATCACATCACCATGGAGGAAGTGAGAAACAGAAACAGGCAAACCATCAGATCACATGTAGGTCTCCCAACTGCAGTGAAGAGATGCCAAGTGAAGTGCCATAGGCATCTATTACAATCAGCAGCTCTTGCCAAGACAGTCCTGTGAGGCACAGTACAAGCAGTGAGTATGAGAGGCAGGCAGAAAAAGCGATGTGAGGACAACATCCCAGAACAGACAGGCCTGAGACTAAGAGATGTCCTATGAGAGTCAAGATCAGGAAGAGAGAGAGAGAAGTGGTTGCCAGGTCATTTGTGGTGCCCCCACATTTGGAGACTAGAGGATAGACGAGACAAGAGAGATGAGAACTTTCACAATGATAGTGTAGACCTGTACCTGTCTGCCAGGTCAGGATGATGAGAAGAAATTTTCATATTATGATGCCACCTCTGAAGAATCACAATTTGTTCAGACATGCAAGGGAATTCTTATCTTTCTCCTACTGGCACCAGTATATTGCATGGTGACTTCGTTTCAGCACAGCTGGGTGGTCTTGACAGTGATATTTACAAAACTACTCTAGATTTGTATTTGAAAGGAAAAGGAACAAAATATTTTGTTGCGCAAAAATGACCAAAGGATTTTGTGTTGAAAGCATGTATGGTGACATTGAATACTGAGCTTAGAAATAATGTTTTCTAAATTTTACATTGTTTGATACCTTTAGTTCTTTTGATTCTGTGATTTACCTTGGCTGATGTGATTTATGTAGTTCATAGTTTCATTCATAGTTTCATTTTCATTATGGAATGTCCATTCGGGTTTACGGTTATTCCAGTGTATGATACTCATGTATAGCAAAGGCTTCTCCATTTGAGGTATGCTTCCATTTAACTCATTAAGCTTTTCTTCCTTGTCACTGGCATGTTGTTACGCTGTATTGTCTTAATATTTTTAACAGTGACTTTAACTATGTGCATGCAACAAAGAATGACATTGTACAGTATTGTTTACAGGTTGCTGAATCAATGCAAATGATGAAAATGTCAGTGATGTTCACATTGTCATGAAGTTAACTTTCAGTGGATGATATCATATCATGATTTCATCTTGACAGTGTCTGTAAGTGGGTGTGAACAAAGCCAGAGTTTTGAGAACAGGTGTCATGTGGAGATGACTGATTGCTGGAAGTGTGCAATGTTTTTACAGTCCTTTCATAACTTCAGGTTTCCACTCTTTGCCACTGAAGAGTGGTTGCAGCGAATGAAAGAACTCTGGAAGAGATATCCAATCCATGTATATGTCACAGAAATGTAGATGATTATTTTAAACTTTTACTTTCAGTTGTCAGTCATAGCTATTGACATATACATTCATACACTCAGATCATGCTCTGAATTTAACCATTTTTGTCCATTATTTGATAATGACTTTCTGATGCTACACATTAACTGCCTCTAAAGCCATAGGCATATTTGGGTAAGCATTTTTTGTCTTACATGAAAATCTGAGGAAGAATTAATCATAGGTATTGATAAAACTTCCACACACATACTCGGTATACTGTGTTAACATTTTCTACAAATCATTACTATAAGAACAACAATAACTGAACCCACATGGCAATGCTAGGGCAACTTTCAGTCATAAATAGTATGGAGAATACAAAATTTGATTTGATAAACGTTCATGCGAGTTTGAGGACATTTTCCTGTTGTTTAGAGAAAAAAAAGCTATTAACTGTAGTAAAATGCTTCCAATGTTATGTAAACATTACCTTTGCATGGTAATATTCCTAATGATATAGAATATTTCAATATATGATGATAACAGTGCATTATGTGTTTACTGGTGTATGTGCATGTATGTGCGCGTGTGTGAGAGAGAAACGCATTGGGTTCCCATTTCAAACTCTGAGACAAAAGTTATATTTTGTATGTAAGATGTTTCAAAGAACTGTTGACTAAAATGAAAAAAAGAAAATATTTGGCAGGTATCAAATAATGTTCTTACCTTCATTCACAGACAGGTGATATCATAAAGCCATCACTTTTGGTCATATCATTCTTTTGGAAACATGAAAAAATGAAAGCTGGATGTTGTCCAAGCATTTGGTACATTTCAAGCATTTAGCAATTTAAAAAAAAGGAACTTTAAGTTTTATTTTAAAAAGGAACAAAACAACAGGTTTTTCCATGCTTGTTTTTCAATCTCATAATTTATTTCTGCTGTCTCATGATCTCCCCTGCTTTTCCCCCTTCTTATCCAGTATGCATATGCTCATTGCTAAACTGCTTGCTTTTATGACACTCCATCCTTTTTACTTCTTTTTTTTTTTTATAGTCTGTCATGTCATGTAAGATTTTTAGCCAAGTTTTGCATCTTGTCTACATGCATTTTAATTCAATTGTTGTCTAGTTTGTTGAAAGTTTGCCTCATTGTTTAGTGATATGTTTGATGTGTTTGTGTGGTCTTTAAAGTGCTTGAGTTCTGGCAGTTTGAATGAAAATCTCTAGGCCTAAATGTGGATACATGTACTTGACTGAGCAGATGTCTGTGCAGAAGGCAGATCATTCAGAAAAGAGCTCACTAGATTTAGAGTATGAATTTGCTCCGTAAAGATATAGATAGACCCCAGGATGAAAAGATCATGGGATGTGCCTTAAGCATATGTTAAAGCTTCATGCAACAGTAATGTCTTGAAGTTGTCTTTTTAAAAAAAAGTTTTTGGAAGCAGCATTTTTTGCGCTTGAGATGAACAATACTATAAATGACAGGCATACATTTGTTGTTCTTTCATACCCGCTTGTATGCCTGCCTGACATCGTCTGCAGACTATGCATTTGCATCAGTTTACCTCAGATGCTTTCTGAGCTGTAGCTTTTGTTCTAAGTAACTGCCATTATTTATTCACTGGAGCTGTTTTATACAGTAGGTCAGTGAAAACAGCCTTCCGCTTTGTGACTGCCATAAAATTTTAATTGAAGTTGTTTATTGCCATCCTTATCCCAAA
>JAAQRG010297052.1:0-14765 GCA_011634625.1 Babylonia areolata
ACACACACACACACACACACACACACACACACACACACAAAAATCATGAAACGTAATACAAGGTACACACACACACGCACACACACACACACACACACACACACACACACACAAATCATGAAACGTAATATAAGGTACACACACACACACACACACACACAAAATTAAGAAACATCGCGCGCGCGCGCGCAAATCAAGAAACGTAATATAAGGCACACACACACACACACACACACACACAAATCAAGAAACGTAATATAAGGCACACACACACACTCACACACACACATACACTACAATTGGTCCCCACCAGCAGTGTGTACTCCTGTAGACTGAACTCTGCAGACACCGCAGAAGGGAAAGAAAAGAAAAGAAGGAACCACACAGCTGCATCAAACTCACAGTCAATCAGATCGCCATTGGCGACACTGTCCGCAACTTTCTCGACGAAATATTCAGTGACTGAACTTTGTTACCTCTGCACTCGCTGAAGATTGATAAACACATCTTCTTCTTCTGTCCCGTAGTCTCAAGACCGTAGGGACACCACTGATGGCCTTGCATCCAGTTCTCCCCATTTCTCTCTATCAAACATGTAAAATATGAAATATAAACTACACTTTGCCTCTCCCATACAGTCTTACAATTCGCCAGCAGACGACAAAAATAGAAATGACTACGACAAGAAATTCTATTTCATGGAGGAGTGACAGCTTTAAATTTTAGTTCCCAAGCTTTCCAAACCCTCCGTAGCGCAAATGATGACTTATCCTTTGTGAAATAGGTGAAAAAGCCCACCCCATCAAACTTTTTTATGGCTGACAACTCTAACCTGACGTGTACATTTCATACAAAAAATTTATGTCCATCGCTTCGGCTGTTGTTGTTTTTTTTACCCCATCAAAACAACGTTCCACAGAAACAAAACAAAACATAGAAACCCAAACAAAAAGCAAATCATGCTGACATAGAGTAATGACTGATACTGCTCTCAATTTTGGTATTGGCGTTCATGCTGATAATGGCGATGATGACCATGACTTTGATGACGGCGGTGATGCTAACTACAACGACGATAATGATGAAGACGACGATGATACAGATACCGTTTCGTCTGATATCACTCTCAGTGAACAGACGTTATTCGATGAACAATATGACGGTGACGATAATGGGGATATTTACAGCACGACGTTGATGGTGAGTGATTTTTCTGTTGCTGTTTCTGTCTCTGACAGCCGTGCCATGGCAAAGGGAAACTAGAAATCATGTTCTTGTCCTACATGAGCACGTGCAAGGACAACACGTTTTTGGGGGGTCTTTTTGAACAGCCGTGTGACGTCTTCTTTGACATTTGCATCGATAAACCCGGGTAAGGTCAACAGCATCGTTATCATTTTTTGTTGTTTGTGGTTGTTGTTGGTTTTTGGTGTTGATTAATGTCGTCGCCGTACTCATTGCCGTCGTTGTTGGTCTTGTGCTTCATCTTCATCGTCCACATTGGAGGGGGGGGGGAATGGGGTTGTGAGTCTGCTTGTGTGTATGTGCATGTGTGTGTGTGTGTGTGTGTGGGGGGGGGATGCGGAGGGGGAAGGGGGACGCAGACTTCCTCTTGAAGTAATTCCAGTATATATGAGCCAACTGCACCACCGGTCTGGATTTGGACGTGTCATTTCCAAGCTTTATATGTCATCGTATCTAAAGTCAAACAAACTGCACCTCGCCATTTATTTTATCTGATTAAAGTGTACCCAGGAATGGTGTGTGTGTGTGTGTGTGTGTGTGTGTGTGTGTGTGTGTGTGTGTACCATGTGTGTGTGTGTGTGTGTGTGTGTGTGTGTGTGCACCATGTGTGTGTGCACCATGTGTGTGTGTGTGTGTGTGTGTGTGTGTGTGTGTGTGTGTGTGCAACATGTGCGTAGGTATATATTGTGTATTCAATCCCCTAAAGTGCGGTCATAGTCCTTCTTCGGTAAATTGTCGATAAATGCGTGTCGCAAACTTCAAAACATTTCGATACGTATTGTTTCAGTTTTCACAGTACACACACACACACACACACACACACACACACACACACACACGATGTCTCGTGTCAGTTGATGAGTAAGCACTGCCCCGATATTATTTTTAACTTTACCTGTGAAATGCCAAGGTGTTTTTCTTCTCAATAAAACGTTCATCCAAAACATGCCAGCTTTTCGGTGCCTGGATGTTAAAAAACGACAACAACAACAATAACAAGAGAGGCAAGGCCTTCAAGACTCATTTGTGATACACTTAAAAAAATCTAATCGTTAAAATGTGTTCTGTATTTGTTATTATAAAGCTTCGGGTTAAAAGAAAAAAAAGTCCTAACTGCAGATTCGAACCCCGTGTTCAGGGTGAGAAGAAACTGTTTTACCCATTACACTATCGTGGCTCCGTAACTGACGTTCAAAAATATAATATTTAAACATGCTTTTTAAAGGGCGATAAATCGATTGCGGTATTCGCAGTGAGAACGCTGTTTGAATCATATTATTCTGGTGTATCTTGGGCATTCAAAAAATCTTTAAGGGCAATTACAAATTCTTTTTAAGTCCGCGGTAAAGCAGACGTGGCTATTGCCGCAATCACACTGCAACATTTAGGCGTTTTCTCTGGATCTAGATAGATGTACAAGTCGGTCGATTCAATTTCTCTTTTATGTTCATTCTAGTTTTATAGTTTTAAAGTTGATATGAAAATTGAGTATTTTTTAAAACTAATAACATGTAGATCTAAGTACAAGTACTTCTAAACGTCGTATGATGCGAAAAGGACTTCATTTTGAGAAAAGCCCAGACTGGAAATTTTTACGTTTCATCAATTCAAGGGTATTAACTCTCATTGTTTATTATTTTTAACTGTGAATTCCGACTGATTGAGTGGATATTTTTATGGCAGTTTGGGGCATAATCCAGTAAGTGATGAGGCGTTCACAAATCTTTCTCTGAATAAATATTTAACGGTCTCCTTCTCCAACTTTCCATCACATGTTATCGTGTATTGTCCATTGAATATAGGATTGAACGGGCAAGTCAACAACTTGAAACAAAATGGCGTCGTTCGCGTTTGCGAAGAATATATGAGCACGCGCTTTGAATATGTATAAATATGTGTACGCAATTGATTTTTGTCCATAACCTTCAGGGCTCAGCCAATAGATCTATAAAGTCCACTCATCGTATTGATGAAAGTGAAAGCCATGTACACTGAGAGTAAGGCACACAAGCTTTTTATGTATTGAGTATAATTTCAGAATGTAATGTTTAAGATGAGAAAGATCAGTTTAAAGCAAATTAAGGCCCCAATCATTAATTACAGATTAATTTCCCTTTTTTACTATCTGCAGCAAAGACATGCAAAATAAATATAACTTCCATGCTTAGCAAAAAAAAGTTCCTGTTTGAACAAAAAATGATAAAAATGACTGCTCTTGTTTTTGTGTCAGAATATCAGATCAAAGTGCCAAGTTTAGAGAATAAAAAAATATAAATATAACAGTAAATTCAGTTTGCATATCATTTGGCTTCTTTAAAATAAAATAAAAAGTTTTTGTGCCCATCCCAGAGATGCAATATTGTTTTAAACAAGATGACTGGAAAGAACTGAATTTTTCCTATTTTTATGCCAAATTTGGTGTCAACTGACAAAGTATTTGCAGAGAAAATGGCAATGTTAAAGTTTACACACACACAAACACACACACACACACACAGAGACAACCGAACACCGGGTTAAAACATAGACTCACTTTGTTTACACAAGTGAGTAAAAAAATCACACACATAAAAGTCGCCGTGTCTCATTGAATGCAACAGAAAGAACGGCAACAAGAGTGCGTGAGCTGGACTTAGTTTTAATCAGTGTTAAAAATAAACCAAAAAAACGAAAGAAAAACGTTGCCGCCAAACGACCAAGGCAGACTATATCGCTCGTGCATTTCGCTCAGCACGGTGTGTGTGTGTGTGTGTGTGTGAATGTACTGTTGTGTCATCCAGTGTTTGGGTTGACTGTGTGTATTGACAGTTGGAGCAAAGTTTCCAGTCTGTGCTGAAGTCTGCATCCCACTGGCTTTGTTGTCAATGGTGTTCTATGGCCTTTGCCGCTTGGATCCTTGCTCACGCAAGATTGGGAAGAAGTTGAAGAACACTGCATGATAGTTATTCTTGCACCTTTTGAAACTCAGGGACAGTGTTTGCGCGTGCGTGCGTGTATATGTGGGAATGCTGTTTAGGACAGCGAAATAAACGTACTTAAAAAAGTGTGTGCATGTGAAGGGAGGATTTTGGAGGTGATAAAGTGAGTGTGATTGGGGATGGGGGCTTGGGGGCGTTTAGTGACTTCTTCTTTTCTCACCTTTTGTTTCATTATTAAACTTAAATGAGTATACTTCCGCACATGGTATCAACAAGGACGTGGATTTGTTTGTTCCTTGAATTGTAATGTTTTTTGTTGTTGTTTTTTCCCGAAAGACCGGTCAACTTTCACGATTGCTTCTACGAGTACAAGCAGACCAGACCCTACGACAACACAGACCATGTGTCTTTTGGTAGCGACATCGGTGGGGTCTCCAATCCCAGGGTGGTGGAGTTCGATGGTTTTCAGGTGAGACGTGTTGTGGGTGAGGGGACAGGGTGGGAGGGTTGTGTTGGGAAAGTGGACGGGTTTATCTCCTGCAAAGTGTGGGTTGAAATGAACTGTGAGCTGTGAGAGTATACACGTATCCTCTTACCTCCCCATCCATTCATTCCCACCTGCATGTTTATGGATGAAGGCAAACTGTTGGTGATTATCCCCTGTGGGCATGCCGATAGCTCTTTCAGCTATAACCATGTGGAAACCGTGCTAGAATTTCCCTCTATTCTATCCTTCTCTTTGTTTCTTGCTTTGTCCTTCCTTTCTCTCGTCTCTTTGTTTCATATTGTATGCCTTGCAGATCCATTGTTTATTCTTGAAAGCATCAGACTGTTTTTTTAGGACATGGTAATTAAGCATTCGTGCTATGTAATGTTCATTTTTTACGCCTTGAACATGAGTTGCCCGCTGGCAGTCTTTGGTTCTGTGTGCCTGTTTTTGTATATGATTGTGTGTTGGGGTGGGGTGGGGTTGGGGGGCATTCAAGACCAGCTGAGAATGACCCGGGGAAATAACCCAGCAGGCGGGTATTTTGCGGCTGTTACACGGGAAGGGACTTGTGTGCAGGACAAGAGGGTGATGTTGGCGGTGCGGGTCATGGATGATGAGTTCTTCATGGGTGACGAACACCTAGCCACCATGAGCACGACCTTCACCCTCAGCCCGGCCGCCAGACAGAGCCTTGCTAACTGGACCTCCAGCTATGTGTCCACAGTCAACAGGTACAGCTACAGGTAATCATCCCATTCTCTTGTTGATTGCTTTTTTACCTATGACTGCACTGTATGATGTGATGTTGTGCTGTACTGTATGATGTGATGCTGTGCTGTACAGTATGATGTGATATGATGTGGTGTTGTGCTGTACTGTATGATGCGATGTTGTGCTGTACAGTATGATGTGATATGATGTGGTGTTGTGCTGTACTGTATGATGTGATGCTGTGCTGTACAGTATGATGTGATATGATGTGATGTTGTGCTGTACTGTGTGATGTGATGTTGTGCTGTACTGTGTGATGTGATATGATGTGATGTTGTGCTGCACTGTCTGATGTGATGTGATGCTGTGCTGTACAGTATGATGTGATATGATGTGATGTTGTGCTGTACTGTGTGATGTGATGTTGTGCTGTACAGTATGATGTGATATGATGTGATGTTGTGCTGCACTGTATGATGTGATGTTGTGCTGTACTGTGTGATGTGATGCTGTGCTGTACTGTGTGATGTGATGTGCTGTACTGTGTGATGTGATATGATGTGATGTTGTGCTGCACTGTGTGATGTGATGTTGTGCTGTACTGTGTGATGTGATGCTGTGCTGTACTGTGTGATGTGATGTTGTGCTGTACTGTGTGATATGATGTGATGTTGTGCTGCACTGTGTGATGTGATGTTGTGCTGTACTGTGTGATGTGATGCTGTGCTGTACTGTGTGATGTGATGTTGTGCTGTACTGTGTGATATGATGTGATGTTGTGCTGCACTGTGTGATGTGATGTTGTGCTGTACTGTGTGATGTGATGTTGTGCTGTACTGTTGGATGTGATGTTGTGCTGTACTGTATGATGTGATGTTGTGCTGTACTGTATGGTGTGATGTGATGTGATGTTGTGCTGTACTGTATGATGTGATGTTGTGCTGTACTGTGTGATGTGATGTGCTGTACTGTATGATGTGATGTTGTGCTGTACTTTGTGATGTGATGTGATGTTGTGCTGTCCTGTATGATGTGATGTTGTGCTGTACTGTGTGATTTGATGTTGTGCTGCACTGTGTGATGTGATGTTGTGCTGTACTGTGTGATTTGATGTGATGTTATGTTGTGCTCTACTGTGTGATGTGATGTTGTGCTGTACTGTGTGATGTGATGTGATGTGATGTTGTGCTGTACTGTATGATGTGATGTGATGTGATGTTGTGCTGTACTGTGTGATGTGATGTGATGTGATGTTGTGCTGCACTGTGTGATGTGATGTTGTGCTGCACTGTGTGATGTGATGTTGTGCTGTACTGTGTGATGTGTATGATGTGAAGTTGTGCTGCATTGTATGATGTGATGTTGTGCTGTACTGTGTGATATGATGTGGTGCTGTACTGTATGGTGTGGTATGATGTGATGTTGTGCTGCACTGTATGATGTGTATGATGTGATGTTATGCTGCACTGTATGATGTGATGTTGTGCTGTACTGTATGGTGTGATGCTGTGCTGTACTGTATGATGTGTATGATGTGATGTTATGCTGCACTGTATGATGTGATGTTGTGCTGTGCTGTATGATGTGATGCTGTGCTGTACTGTGTGATGTGATGTTGTGCTGTACTGTATGATGTGATGTGATGTTGTGCTGTACTGTGTGGTGTGATGTGATGTGATGTTGTGCTGTACTGTATGATGTGATGTTGTGCTGTACTGTGTGATGTGATGTGATGTTGTGCTGTCCTGTATGATGTGATGTTGTGCTGTACTGTGTGATGTGATGTTGTGCTGTACTGTATGATTTGATGTGATGTTATGTTGTGCTGTACTGTGTGATGTGATGTGATGTTGTGCTGTACTGTGTGATGTGATGTTGTGCTGTACTGTGTGATGTGATGTGATGTGATGTTGTGCTGTACTGTATGATGTGATGTGATGTGATGTTGTGCTGTACTGTGTGATGTGATGTGATGTGATGTTGTGCTGTACTGTGTGATGTGATGTTGTGCTGCACTGTGTGATGTGATGCTGTGCTGCACTGTATGATGTGATGTGCTGCACTGTGTGATGTGATGTTGTGCTGCACTGTGTGATGTGATGTTGTGCTGTACTGTGTGATGTGTATGATATGAAGTTGTGCTGCATTGTATGATGTGATGTTGTGCTGTACTGTATGGTGTGGTATGATGTGATGTTGTGCTGCACTGTATGATGTGTATGATGTGATGTTATGCTGCACTGTATGATGTGATGTTGTGCTGTACTGTATGATGTGATGTTATGCTGTACTGTATGATGTGATGTTGTGCTGCACTGTATGATGTGTATGATGTGATGTTATGCTATACTGTATGATGTGATGTTGTGCTGCACTGTATGATGTGATGTTGTGCTGTGCTGTATGATGTGATGCTGTGCTGTACTGTGTGATATGATGTGGTTCTGTACTGTATGGTGTGGTATGATGTGATGTTGTGCTGCACTGTATGATGTGTATGATGTGATGTTGTGCTACACTGTATGATGTGATGTTGTGCTGTACTGTGCGATGTGTATGATGTGATGTTGTGCTGTACTGTATGATGTGATGTTGTGCTGTACTGTATGATGTGATATGATGTGATGTGCTGTACTGTATGATGTGATGTTGTGCTGTACAGTATGATGTGATGTGATGTGCTGCACTGTGTGATGTGATGTGCTGTACTGTATGATGTGATATGATGTGATATGGTGCTGTATTGTATGATGTGATATGGTGCTGTATTATATGATGTGATGTTGTGCTGTACTGTATGATGTGATATTGTGCTGTAGTGTTGATGTGATATGATGTGATGTGGTGCTGTATTGTATGATGTGATGTGGTGCTGTACTGTATGATGTGATAGGATGTGATTCTGTGCTGTACTGTATGATGTGATATGATGTGATGTTGTGCTGTACTGTGTGATGTGATATTGTGCTGTACTGTGTGATGTGATATTGTGCTGTACTGTGTGATGTGTATCATGTGATGTTGTGCTGTACTGTGTGATGTGATGTGGTACTGCACTGTGTGATGTGATGTGGTGCTGCGTTGTATGATGTGATGTGGTGCTGTACTGTATGATGTGATGTGGTACTGCACTGTATGATGTGATGTGGTGCTGCACTGTGTGATGTGATGTGGTGCTGCACTGTATGATGTGATGTTGTGCTGCACTGTATGATGTGATGTGGTGCTGCACTGTATGATGTGTTGTGGTGCTGTACTATATGTGATGTTGTTCTGTAGTGTATGATGTGATGTGGTGCTGTACTGTATGTGATGTTGTTCTGTAGTGTATGATGTGATGTGGTGCTGTACTGTGTGATGTGGTGTTGTGCTGTACTGTGTGATGTGATGTGATGTTGTGCTGTACTGTGTGATGTGATGTTGTGCTGTACTGTGTGATGTGATGTGATGTGGTTCTGTATTGTATGATGTGATATGATGTTATGTTGTGCTGTACTGTGTGATGTGATGTTGTGCTGTACTGTATGATGTGATTTTGTGCTGTACTGTATGATGAGAGATGATGTGATGTTGTGCTGTACTGTATGATGACATGATGTTGTGCTGTACTGTATGATGTGATGTTGTGCTGTACTGTATGATGTGATGTGATGTGATGTGGTGCTGTACTGTGTGATGTGATGTTGTGCTGTACTGTGTGATGTGATGTTGTGCTGTACTGTATGATGTGATATGATGTGATATGGTGCTGTATTGTATGATGTGATATGATGTGATGTGGTGCTGCATTGTATGATGTGATATGATGTGATGTTGTGCTGTGCTGTATGATATATGATGTGATGTTGTGCTGTACTGTATGATGTGATATGATGTGATGTGGTGCTGTATTGTATGATGTGATATGATGTGATGTGGTGCTGTACTGTATGATGTGATATGATGTGATGTGGTGCTGTATTGTATGATGTGATATGATGTGATGTGGTGCTGTACTGTATGATGTGATATGATGTGATGTGGTGCTGTACTGTATGATGTGATATGATGTGATGTGCTGTACTGTATGATGTGATATGATGTGATGTTGTGCTGTGCTGTATGATATATGATGTGATGTTGTGCTGTACTGTATGATGTGATATGATGTGATGTGGTGCTGTATTGTATGATGTGATATGATGTGATGTGGTGCTGTATTGTATGATGTGATATGATGTGATGTGGTGCTGTACTGTATGATGTGATATGATGTGATGTGCTGTACTGTATGATGTGATATGATGTGATGTGCTGTACTGTATGATGTGATGTTTTGATGTGCTGTATGATGTGATGTTGTGCTGTACTGTATGATGTGAAATGATGTGATGTTGTGATGTGCTGTATGATGTGATGTTGTGCTGTACTGTATGATGTGATATGATGTGATGTTGTGCTGTACTGTATGATGTGATATGATGTGATGTTGTGCTGTACTGTATGATGTGATGTTGTGCTGTACTGTATGATGTGATGTTGTGCTGTACTGTATATGTGATATGATGTGATGTGATGTGCTGTATGATGTGATGTTGTGCTGTACTGTACTATGTGATGTGATGTGATGTGCTGTATGATGTGATGTTGTGCTGTACTGTACTATGTGATATGATGTGATGTGATGTGCTGCATGATGTGATGTTGTGCTGTACTGTACTATGTGATATGATGTGATGTGGTGTGCTGCATGATGTGATGTTGTGCTGTACTGTACTATGTGATATGATGTGATGTGGTGTGCTGTATGATGTGATGTTGTGCTGTACTGTTGGCAGGATGAACTTCAAGTACAGGGCCTACTGTGAGCCCAATTACTACAACAGCGCTTGTGACAAGTACTGCCGTGCAAGGGACGACTCTTTCGGTCACTACTCCTGTGACCCTGTGACCGGTCAGAAGCAGTGCCACCCAGGTAGGTGTTGCCCGTGTGGAAGGGGGGGGGGAGGACGGAGTGGAGGGGGGGGGTAGTACAGAAGGAAGGGATGGGAGAAGGAAGCAGAGAAGGAAAGGGGGGAGGAGGGAAGGGAAGGAATGAAAGAGATGGTGAGAAGAAGAGAGAAAAAGAAGAGAGTAGAAAGAAAGGAGAAAAAAGGGGGTAGAAAGGGAAGGAGTGAAGGAGGAGGGGGGTTAGAGAGGGGCAAAGAGAAAAAAAAAAGGAGACAAAAAAAAAAGGAGCGAGAAAGGGATGGGAGGAGGGGGGTAGATAAGGAGGAAGGGAGAAGAAAGGTAGGTAGTGTACACACACACACACACACACACACACACACACACACACACACACACACACACACACAATTTCAGTAACCCACTTCTCGTTGCCGTTTAAACCACACACACGCACACAAAGGCTGTCGCTTGTCATAGTTGAATAAATAAACAGCCCTCTGTCCCCCACCCTCTCTGCAACCCTTTTCACACACAGTCCTTGAGCAGATGCATTCACACACGCACACACACACACACACACACACTCTCTCTCTCTCTCTCTCTCTCTCACTCTCACTCTCACTATCTCACTCCCTCTCTCTCAATCTGTGTCTCTTTCTCACTGTGTGTCTCTCTCACTCTCTCTCTCTCTCTCGCTCGCTCGCTCGCCCACACGACCAAATATAGCAAGCTACGTTCACATAATATATACTCTTTAACAAGGTGAAATGAAGCGATTCCCCGACAAACACGTTCTTTGAAATATGCACCCAGACTCGTCCGAGCCATGAGTACAGGAATATTTAGTATCTTGTTGACAAGATATTTTCATGTTTGTGACATCTGCCACAAAAAGACACACACACACACACACACACACACACACACACACACACACACACACACACACACACACACACACATATATATATATATATATACATATATATATATATCATATAGAAAGAATATAAATGTATACATATAATTCCATTAAAGAATTTTTTATGCTCTCTTCAGCAGTAAAAAGAACGGGTTTTTTTCTTAAATCATTGTCATAGTCCCTTAAGCAATGACTAAAGATTCAGTGTGTCCATGCCTAGAATTTAAATTTGATGTTTCATATGGCATTTTTTTTTACGATTGTGTCAGGAGAATGTTTACTTTTCCACAGTAAAATAACATACTTTAAGTGGTGATGGAATGAGACTACTTTCCACAGTAAAACAACACACATGTAAGTGGTAAGTGAAGGAGACTGCCACAGCTCAAAAACTCGATCATTGCAACCTGTGTCTATTTCGCCCTCCCGTGCAAAGCTGTGAGAGGAGACGTGGTTCATTTTGTGTTGGTGGGTAATGTTATTTTAATGTTCAAGGTACATTATCTTGTAATGAAATCGGTGACTGTACATTGCAAAATGTCATATTTATTAGACCGTGACAAGCGACAAGATTCGTCTTGTAAAGAGACGTGATAATGTCCTACTCTGGCTACCCCTGCCTGGTGTATAAAAAAAAATGTTTTGAAGGGGAGGGTGAAAGTAGGTGAGTGAATATGGGGGAAAGGGAGAGGGGGCAGATGAAGACGTGTGTTCATGTAGCGTGGTGCATGTGTGTGTGGACGGGGAGGGTCAGGGTGTGAGGGGGAGGGGGGAAGGGGTAGGTCAGGACGTATGTGTAAGTACCGTGGGGGGTGGGGGGGAGAAGGGGGGAGGTGGAGGGGTGGGGGAGACAGAGGGGGGAGGGGGGGAGGTAAGGACGTATGTTTATGTAGCGTGGTGCATGTATGTATGAATAATGTGTGTTTTCTTTTCATTCACCTTCAAGGCCGAACCAGCGCATTGGGCGTGCACCACCTTCCTCACCTCCCTTCCCATCACAGCACCCCCCACTCCCTCCCATTTCTTTAAGCAGATGTGTTATAGCAGATGTGTTATAGCAGATGTGAATTAAATCCCTTCGTTTTTGACGTTACCTCATTGAAACTGAAACTTTATGTGCGTGTATATGCGTGCATGTGTGAGCACGTGAGTACCTGCGCGCGCGCGCGCGCGTGTGTGTGTATGTGTGTGTGCACGTGTTTTATGTGTTCTTTATGTGTGTGTGTTTTCATCCGTACTGTGTTGACCGATAACAAAACGAGCTGACAGCCTGACAATGCACGTGATGCAGGCTGGGAGGGCCCTTCCTGTGACGTGGACATCAACGAGTGTCTGCAAGGCCCCTGCTTCAACGGTGCTCCCTGTACCAATCTGGACGGAAGTTACGAGTGCCGGTGTCCCGATGGTGTCATTGGTGTGTGGTTGTTTTAAACAGTTGTTTGTGTGTGTGTGTGTGTGTGTGTGTGTGTGTGTGTGTGTGTGTGCGCGCGCGCGCACAGAATGTACCTTGAGCTTTTTATCATCCATCACTGTTAGGAGAACAACTGGAATTTATATAGAGACAGAGTCAGGGGCGTGGGGTGGAGAGTGGAATGGAGACAGAAAGAGACAGACAGACAGACATACAGAGAGAGAGAGACAGACAGACAGACAGACAGACAGCAAGACATGTCAAGGTGACGTTCTCATTCACCGGGGAAAGACATAGATACAGTATATCTATTTTGAACATATCTTGACACACCTCAGCAAAAAGAGAAAGAGGACAAGACAAAGACCTAGTATGGTCGTAACCCGCTACTAACTGTGAGTAGTGTGGAAATGACCAATGGCGTAGTTCGGTCAACGTAGGCATTTAGTCACATGTAACTGTCAAAAAGTTAGAACCAAGCAATGCAACTGACACCTGATCCGGAAGGTGGTTTCTTCCTTCTTGTGTTTGTTTCAAGCGAAACGAAATTATAATTAACCAAGGAAATGAGACAAGCTGTCAACATGCGTTTATTGCAACCCTGCTCTTGGGCACAAAAACGAAAAATATATAGACGTGTTTAAGATCTGGAGAAAAAAAGAAGATAATTAAGTCATTACCAAGGGAAAATGAACCAAAGAAAAAGCTTTAAGTTCAGCACACAATTCGAAGAAGAAAAGAGAGAACGGAAACGATATAGTTAATAAACCACTAGCAGAAACAGACACACACTCCCACACCCCCGCAGAAAGAACAAACAAAACACACACACACACACACACACACACACACACACACACACACACACTTCCTCAACCACCCATCCCTTTACACACTTGCAAACTCCCCTCCACCCCAACCCATCCCTTCTCATTGAGGTCATTGTGTGGTTGTCAGGCAAGAACTGTGACCTGATTGACAACATGTGCTACAGCAGCCCCTGTCAGAATGGTGGCACGTGCAACGGCAGCAAGTGGAACTACACGTGTTCATGCGCTCCTGAGTGGAGAGGGAGAAACTGCGACACTCAGGTGGGTGACAATTTGAGTTTAGATTTTCATTCATTATTTGTTTATCCATTTTGGGGGTTGTTTGGTATCGTTTCCCCCCGTCATCCTCTTCTTTCTTTGAAGTTTTAATAGTTATTATTGATATGATTAAGATGATGATTCTTTTTGTTGCTATTGTTGTTATTATTGTTCTATTTTATCATCTCTTAAAATTAATTGTATTTTGGGGGTGGATTTTGGGTGCTTGTTAGTAAGATTGCTTCACTTTGCTGTGCCTCGTGGTGGTTTTGGAAAGTTGGTTATTGTTTTTCAGTCTTCATTGTGTTAAAAACATCACTGTGTTAAAATCATTGTCACACTTGTTGGGGTAAGTTACGCAAGTTAAGCCAAGCTGGTTCCCTAACGGTTTGGGTCGCGTTTTAGTGGTTGGGGTTTTAGGTTTGGGTTTGTTGGGATTGATTTGAACTGGGAGCTGGCGACGTGGGGTTGTGTTGGACTAGGTTTGGGTTGAAAGTAGAACTAGCTGTGAATGGGATGGAGGGAGATACTTTCGGGACTGGGTTTGAAGGTGAACTGCATTTGATTAAAAGTTCCCTTCCTTCATGCCCTTCGCTCCCCAAAAAAGGCAGTTTTCTCCGATTTTCCTCACTCCACCCCGATGTGAATGGCTGCCTGGTTTCGGTTGGGGAAGGTTCACACGGCGGAAGGAGAGGATTGGGCCCCCGCCTTCCTATGCTGAGCCCTTGACACAGTGGGTGTGAATTCACTGCCCCGATGGGATCTTTTAACCCCAAAGCAGCACAGACCATCAACAGCCTTACTCCATCGGACTCTGCTCTGGGTTGTCCTTTCTGTATCTGTCCAGTTGACCCCCTGTCTCTTCATCTTCGTCGCTGTGTTGCCTCCGGCTGTTTCTGGGCCGTGCCCTCTTTCTCTTTCCAGGTCAGAGCCTGGCTGGTGATGCTGGATGCTGGCTTCCCGAGGGTGTGTTCAATACTGCAATGGAAGTTCATATGTTTTTAATGACATGTACACGAATGACCATGAGCGGCACTCTATAAATTCAGTA
>JAAQRG010297063.1:0-14767 GCA_011634625.1 Babylonia areolata
AGATGGAAACGGATGCAGTGGATGACCAGGATGTCCTATGTGCCTCATCCTGCCCTCAGCACTCCACAGTGCTCTGCTGCAACCGCCTTCCTCTCCGTTGAACCATGAAGGTTTCTTCCGCAGAGTCCGCTGGATCCAGTCTTCATATGTTTGGGTATACAAGCCCTAACTCACCGAGGGTTTGAGACCCGTTGGCTACCCTCACCTAGTTTAGCCAGCCTGTCAAAGTCGTTGCCCGAGGGTTGGACGCTGCTGCATGCTAGCAGCTTCTAGGACCCATAGGTGAGAGCTGGGTGCCGGTGGGGACCAGTAGAGGACGAACCACTCCCTGAAGAGTATGACAAGCCCCCCCTCTAGAGGAACTACCCCTCGTGCACCCCCTAACCCCTAAAGGAAACGTTGACAGTAGATGTAAAGGAAACACTGATGGTAGGTGTAAAGGAAACACTGATGGTAGGTGTAAAGGAAACGTTGACAGTAGATGTAAAGGAAACACTGATGGTAGGTGTAAAGGAAACACTGATGGTAGGTGTAAAGGAGATGTTGACGGTAGATGAAAGCAAAGTTTGACAACAGTTGTCAAAGGAATGTTGATGTTGGAGTAAAGAAAACATGTACAGCAAGTAATAAAGGAAATATTGATCGCAGATACAATAAATATGCTGTCCGCGATGACTGTTGCAGCAGGAGGGAGGCCAGTCTCACCCAGAGCTGTGGCTGCTGACAGACACCCAGCGAATATCATACATCATGTTCACCATGGAACAGAAGTCTTTGGTGAGTTCACTTCGTACCTGTCATCACTGAGCGATTGCTGTATTTTTTATTGCAAAGTGGGGTTAGTAGATGGGGAGGGAACTGTAGCATGGTATCTTCTTTCCTGTATAAATGTAATGAAACCCTGCGGTGTCTTGGAAGCATTGTACTTGTGGAGACCTACTGCTTTTTTCCTTGCTTGCTGTGACGATCTCCAAAGGAAGCCAGTGTGGGGGTTCTTCTTCTTCGTTTGTGGGCTGCAACTCCCACATTCACTCATATGGGCTTTTACATGTATGACTGTTTTTACCCCGCCAAGTAGGCAGCCATACTCCATTTTCAGGGGTGTGCATGCTGAATATGTTATTGTTTCCATAACCACCAAACACTGACATGGATTACAGGATCTTTAACGTACGTATTTGATCTTCTGTTTGCACATACACATGAAGGGGATTCAGGTACAAGCTGGTCTGCACATATGTTGACCTGGGAGATTGAAAAAATCTCCACCCTTTACCCACTCAATGCTGTTACCAAGATTCGAACCTGGGACCCTCAGATTGCACACCTGTGCACCCCCCGTATTTTTCAGTATTTGTCCCTGGAAAAAAAGAGAGAGAAATACGGAAATCTGATTTCATAAACCAAAACCCAATTTCTCAACAATATAGAATACAAAAAATATTTTTTGTTCCTGACATGAAAATGGTTACAGGATATTGCATTTTTCTTTAATAAGAGAGTGGGAGGGAGGATGGGGAGAGAGCGAGAGCAAGAAGTGGTCAATATTGATGGAATGTGATAAAATACTGAAAGCCAGTGAAAAATACTGAAGACTGTTATGACAATACTGAAAAGTTTAACAGAGGGGTGCACAGGTCTGAGATTGAAAGTCCAATGCTTTAACCACTCTGCTACTGCGCCCGTCTAGTGCAGGTTTGAAGTCTGGAGTCTTGTCCATGTGACCTTGACCAAAGCTTGCTTTTCAATTCAAGGCGGAAGTGGCATCTCAGCGAGGACTGACAACCTCCACCATCGTGACCCACCTGTGTGAAGCTCTGAAGCTTGGGCTGCCAGCAGACATCCGACGTCTTGGGGTCACCCCGGCAACAGAGAGTCTGATCAAGGGAACCATCCAATCACCACACATCAACAATGGTGAGTGCGTCATCACGATTCTTAACGTTGCTTAGGGACATGTTGAACTGTAAGTTTGTAAAACTGAACTGGCACAACCATGGCGGAAACAGAATTTACAAACTTGCAGCATGGTTGACATTTCTTAGGACATACAGAGAAGGGATAGGAAGGAAAATAGACAAGCAGTACCATCTCCCTCAGGAATCTGACTGATCATAGTTACTGTCCAAGAAATCTGAACTTGCAGAAAAAAGTAGACAAGTCTCTTCCAACATGTTGGCATTCAAGGTGAAGGTCATGACAATACTTTACAGTTCTGTTGAATTGTGTTGTTTGCTTTGTCATAGTTCTTGCATTGCCTCATTCACATTCGCCTCTTTGATGCCCACTTAAAACAAAAAACCAAAATTTCAGGAAGATTGATTATTTTCAGTCTGAACACAGAATCAGTCAGCCGATTGTGCAAGAGCCTGAATATTATTTTTTCACTTCCATCAGATTCCAACTTACAACCAATCTATTCCTTTTCTTTAGCTCATGCTGTGCTGTTTGTGCTAGAAAATCTCTCATTGTTTTGCTTCTTATTTTGCCCACTGGTAAGGTGCACTTGCATAGAAGGGGAAAATAATTAAGACTTTATTGTCTGAAAATTATGGTCCTCTTAAAACCGTCACTTGAGTTTTAAGGACTTGTTTATCCATTACTTCATGGCCTGTTTCAGCGATCTACAGTTTGACGCGAATAAAAGAACAGCTGCCGGGCTACATTGAGTTCAACCAGATCAAGGTGGTGATTGCCAAACTGGTCGCTCTGTATGGCAAGACCACCAGCCCTGAAGGAAACCTTGTCCTTTGTTCTCCCCCCGCAAACAAAACTATACTCAAAGAACTTTTATCTTCTCCCCTTGCTGCAAACAAAGCACCAGCCAAGGAATCCCCTTCTTCTCCCCTTGCAAACAAAGCACCACCCGAAGAACCCATCATCCTCTCTGATGATGATAATGATGTGGTATTACTGGGGGCTGAACCTGCCTCCATCTCTGAAGATGACAGCATGGACTTGGTGGAAGCGTTCAGCATGAGCACTGATCAACGGAGAGAGCCTGTCTCCACGGACTCTGTGTGTAGTTCCGGCTCCAGTTCAGGGAAGCTGGACAGCAGCAGTCCCTCAAGTTTGCAGGTACACTTCCTTCTGTGTGTGTTTTGAAGGTTATTTCATTGTATTTGTTTTGTATTGTATTTCTCTTTGTATGGTATTACTCTTGTGTCACAACAGATTTCTCTGTGTGAAATTTGGGCTGCCGTCCCCAGGGAGAGTGCTTCACTACATTGAGAGCACCACCCATTTTTTTCATTTTCTGTTTGCAAGTGTATTTGTTTTCCTATCAGAGTAGATTTTTCTGAGGAATTTTGCCAGGGACAACCCCTTTGTTGCTGCACACAAGACCTCAGTTTAACATCTCATCTGATTGACAAGTGTCCTGGTCACCACTCCAGAGTCCAGTGGTGGGGGAGAAAATACTGGTTTGTGTGGGAATCGAACTAGTGCACTCAGATTCTCTCGCTTCCTAGGCAGACGTTTTACCTCAAGGCCACCACTCCACTTCAACAGATTTCTCATCGGTATCCATACAAGCAGATCAGATTTATTGACTGTTTATTACACACACACACACACACACACACACACACAGACACACATTAATTCTTTTGATGACAGACAATGGATTTTTTTCTAACTTCACTTTTTTGTTGACAGAGAATGGCATTACTGTCCAGAACTTCATTCGTTTGTTGACAGAGAATGGCATTACTGTTCAGAACTTCATTCTTTTGTTGACAGAGAATGGCATTACTGTTCAGAACTTCATTCTTTTGTTGACAGAGAATGGCATTACAGTCCAGAACTTCATTCGTTTGTTGACAGAGAATGGCATTACTGTTCAGAACTTCATTCTTTTGTTGACAGAGAATGGCATTGCTGTCCAGAACTTCATTCTTTTGTTGACAGAGAATGGCATTACTGTTCAGAGCTTGTCTTTTGTTGACAGAGAGAATGGCATTACTGTCCAAAACTTCATTCTTTTGTTGACAGAGAGAATGGCATTACTGTCCAGAACTTCAATCTTTTGTTGACAGAGAATGGCAATTACTGTTCAAAACTTCATTCTTTTGTTGAGAAGAGAATGGCATTATTGTTCAAAACTTCTTTTGTTGACAGAGAATGGCATTATTGTTCAGAACTCCATTCTTTTGTTGACAGAGAATGGCATTATTGTTCAGAACTCCATTCTTTTGTTGACAGAGAATGGCATTATTGTCCAGAACTTCATTCTTTTGTTGACTGAGAATGGCATTACTGTCCAGAACTTCAATCTTTTGTTAACAGAGAATGGCATTACTGTTCAGAGCTTGTCTTTTGTTGACAGAGAGAATGGCATTACTGTCCAAAACTTCATTCTTTTGTTGACAGAGAGAATGGCATTACTGTCCAGAACTTCAATCTTTTGTTGACAGAGAATGGCAATTACTGTTCAAAACTTCATTCTTTTGTTGAGAAGAGAATGGCGTTATTGTTCAAAACTTCTTTTGTTGACAGAGAATGGCATTATTGTTCAGAACTCCATTCTTTTGTTGACAGAGAATGGCATTATTGTCCAGAACTTCATTCTTTTGTTGACTGAGAATGTCATTATTGTTCAGAACTTCACTCTTTTGTTGAGAAGAGAATGGCATTACTGTTCAGAACTTCATTGTTTTGTTGACAGAGAGAATGGCATTATTGTCCAGAACTTCATTCTTTTGTTGAGAATGTCATTATTGTTCAGAACTTCATTCTTTTGTTGAGAAGAGAATGGCATTATTTTCCAGAACTTCATTCTTTTGTTGACAGAGAATGGCATTATTGTCCAGAACTTCATTCTTTTGTTGACAGAGAGAATGGCATTTTTGTCCAGAACTTCATTCTTTTGTTGACAAGAGAATGGCAATACTGTTCAGAACTTCATTCTTTTGTTGAGAAGAGAATGGCAATACTGTCCAGAAATTCATTCTTTTGTTGACAAGAGAATGGCATTACTGTTCAGAACTCCATTCTTTTGTTGAGAAGAGAATGGCATTACTATTCAGAACTTCACTCTTTTGTTGAGAAGACAATGGCATTATTGTCCAGAACTTTATTCTTTTGTTGAGAAGAGAATGGCATTATTTTCTAGAACTTCATTCTTTTGTTGAGAAGAGAATGGCATTATTGTCCAGAACTTCATTCTTTTGTTGACGGAGAGAATGGCATTATTGTCCAGAACTTCACTTTTTGTTGACACAGAATGGCATTACTGTTCAGAACTTCATTCTTTTGTTGACAGAGAATGGCATTACTGTTCAGAACTTCATTCTTTTGTTGACAGAGAATGGCATTACTGTTCAGAACTTCATTCTTTTGTTGACAGAGAATGGCATTACTGTTCAGAACTTCATTCTTTTGTTGACAGAGAATGGCATTATTGTCCAGAACTTCATTCTTTTGTTGACAGAGAATGGCATTACTGTTCAGAACTTCATTCTTTTGTTGACAGAGAATGGCATTACTGTTCAGAACTTCATTCGTTTGTTGACAGAGAATGGCATTACTGTTCAGAACTTCATTCTTTTGTTGACAGAGAATGGCATTACTGTTCAGAACTTCATTCTTTTGTTGACAGAGAATGGCATTACTGTTCAGAACTTCATTCTTTTGTTGACAGAGAATGCGTACATTGTTCAGAACTTCATTCTTTTTGTTGACAGAGAATGGCATTACTGTTCAGAACTTCATTCTTTTGTTGACAGAGAATGGCATTACTGTTCAGAACTTCATTCTTTTGTTGACAGAGAATGGCATTACTGTTCAGAACTTCATTCTTTTGTTGACAGAGAATGGCATTACTGTTCAGAACTTCATTCTTTTGTTGACAGAGAGAATGGCATTACTGTCCAAAACTTCATTCTTTTGTTGACAGAGAATGGCATTACTGTCCAAAACTTCATTCTTTTGTTGACAGAGAATGGCATTACTGTTCAGAACTTCATTCTTTTGTTGACAGAGAGAATGGCATTACTGTCCAAAACTTCATTCTTTTGTTGACAGAGAATGGCATTACTGTCCAAAACTTCATTCTTTTGTTGACAGAGAATGGCATTACTGTTCAGAACTTCATTCTTTTGTTGACAGAGAATGGCATTACTGTTCAGAACTTCATTCTTTTGTTGACAGAGAATGGCATTACTGTTCAGAACTTCATTCTTTTGTTGACAGAGAATGGCATTACTGTTCAGAACTTCATTCTTTTGTTGACAGAGAATGGCATTACTGTTCAGAACTTCACTCTTTTGTTGACAGAGAATGGCATTACTGTTCAGAACTTCATTCTTTTGTTGACAGAGAATGGCATTACTGTTCAGAACTTCATTCTTTTGTTGACAGAGAATGGCATTACTGTTCAGAACTTCACTCTTTTGTTGACAGAGAATGGCATTACTGTTCAGAACTTCACTCTTTTGTTGACAGAGAATGGCATTACTGTCCAGAACTTCACTCTTTTGTTGACAGAGAATGGCATTACTGTCCAGAACTTCACTCTTTTGTTGACAGAGAATGGCATTACTGTTCAGAACTTCACTCTTTTGTTGACAGAGAATGGCATTACTGTCCAGAACTTCATTCTTTTGTTGACAGAGAATGGCATTACTGTTCAGAACTTCACTCTTTTGTTGACAGAGAATGGCATTACTGTTCAGAACTTCACTCTTTTGTTGACAGAGAGCAAGCACAGTTCCAGCTGATCGCCCACATGCCCAAGAAGTTCACCAGTCACCGTTAGGCAGGTCACATTCCTCAATCGAATTCAAATCCGTGATCACTGCTACCAAAAGGGAAGTGCCTGATACTAGTCAATCAACAGCTGCTGCAGAAACCTCCAACCCATCCACCCACAATGCCAGACGGCCACTGCCAAGCTGGATGGCGTCGTCAGCACGAGCCCCCAAACACCAACCCCAACAAAGACGGTCATCCAGTCCACAAGGGAAACGGAAGATTCCAGAATGGATGACTGCCTCCACTTCAAAACAGCCAGGTGGCGGCAGCATTGCGAAAAAGATCAAGTCGAACAGTTTGTTCAGGTAGTGGGGTCCTCGTGTGCAGCGATGTGGTGTCAGAGTGGTGCTGATGTTGATGTTTTGTTGAATATTGTCATCATCATCGTCATCATTATTGTCATCATCAGTCCTTCACCTTTGGAGTCGTCAGGGACGGGCGCAATAGCAGAATGGTTAAAGCGTTGGACTTTCAATCTGAGGGTCCCGGGTTCGAATCTCGGTGACGGCACCTGGTGGGTAAAGGGTGGAGATTTTTCCGATCTCCCAGGTCAACCTATGTGCAGACCTGCTAGTGCCTGAACCCCCTTCGTGTGTATACGCAAGCAAAAGATCAAATATGCACGTTAAAGATCCTGTAATCCGTGTCAGCGTTCAGTGGGTTATGGAAACAAGTACATACCCAGCATGCACACCCCCGAAAGCGGAGTATGGCTGCCTACATGGTGGGGTAAAAACAGTCATACACGTAAAAGCCCACTTGTGTACATATGAGTGAACGTGGGAGTTGCAGCCCACGAACAAAGAAGAAGAGGAGTCGTCAGGGGGACATGAGGACTCAGGAGACTGACGACTTCCTCCACACTGTTCTGTTGGCAGGTATCAAGAGAAGAGTGTAGCATGAGCATGGTAGTTTCATTGTTACCACTGTTTCATAGAGCATCGATTCTCACACAGTGATTGCAGCTCAATTGTCAAGTTGCAGCTAACTGCTCATTGTAATGTCCAAGTGAAATCATTCTATATTGGGCGTCCAGACTTTGAAATCTTTTGTTGGGAAATTCTTTGCGTGTGACTTTGGGCACAAACAAAACAAGTCTGGGTCAGAGTTGTGACTGAGTTCTGTGGTAAACTGTGACACTGGCTTTTGGGTTGGTCTTGTTTATCTTTTCTTTTCTGTTTTGTTTGTTGCTGCCCCATCATCTGCACCATTTCTGAATTTGGCATTACTCCCAAGGTAGCTGTTAGATACACATGTATGTTAAAATGTATGTATGCAGTGTGTGTGTGTGCATGTGTGTGTGTGTGTGTGTGTGTAGTCACATTTTGGTGTGTGTATGTAACATAGATGTAAGGTTTTATGTTAACAAAGCGTTTTTGTAAAGCACCTAGAGCAGATTCCTGGATAGTGTGCTATATAAGTATCCATTATTATTATTAATAACCCACCAGTTCTTTCCATCAGAATGATAACTCACCAGTCCTTTCCATCAGAATGATAACTCACCAATCCTTTCAATCAGAATGATAACTCACCAATCCTTCCATCAGAATGATAACCCACCAATCAGAATGATAACCAACCAGTCCTTTCCATCAGAATGATAACTCACCAGTCCTTTCCATCTGAATGATAACCCACCAGTCCTTTCCACCAGAATGATAACCCACCGGTCCTTTCCATCAGAATGATAACCCACCAGTACTTTCAATTTCCATCAGAATAACCCACCAATCCTTTCATCAGAATGATAACCCACCAATCCTTTCCATCTGAATGATAACCAGAATGATAACCCATCAATCCTTTCCATCAGAATGATAACCCATCAATCCTTTCCATCAGAATGATAACCCACCACTCCTTTCCATCAGAATGATAACCCACCAGTCCTTTCCATCAGAATGATAACCCACCAATCCTTTCCATCAGAATGATAACCCACCAGTCCTTTCCATCAGAATGATAACCCACCAGTCCTTTCCATTTCCATCAGAATGATAACTCACCAGTCCTTTCCATCTGAATGATAACCAATCAGTCCTTTCCATCAGAATGATAACCCATCAGTCCTTTCCATCTGAATGATAACCAATCAGTCCTTTCCATCAGAATGATAACCCACCAGTCCTTTCCATCAGAATCATAACCCATCAGTCCTTTCCATCAGAATGATAACCCATCAGTCCTTTCCATCAGAATGATAACCAATCAGTCCTTTCCATCAGAATGATAACCCACCAGTCCTTTCCATCAGAATCATAACCCATCAGTCCTTTCCATCAGAATGATAACCCATCAGTCCTTTCCATCAGAATGATAACCCACCAGTCCTTTCCCAGTCCTTTCCATCAATGATAACCCACCAGTCCTTTCCATCAGAATGATAACCCATCAGTCCTTTCCATCAGAATGATAACCAACCAGTCCTCTTCATCAATGATAACCCACCAGTCCTTTCCATCAGAATGATAACTCACCAGTCCTTTCCATCTGAATGATAACCCATAAATCCTTTCCATCAGAATGATAACCAATCAGTCCTTTCCATTTCAATCAGAATGATAACCCACCAGTCCTTTCCATCAGAATGATAACCAACCAGTCCTTTCCATTCACTCTCACTCAAATGTCAAAACACAAACACGCACTACTTAACTTTATTGCCTTTCCTGACTCACTCACACAGATGCCAACACACTTGTGCCTCACTGCACACTGCTTTTTTTTTTTTTTTTTTTTTCCACGGGGGAATGGGAAACCCAGAGATCACAATCCCCATTACAGGTATGAAGCAGTGACACAGGCCACCTCTTGACCTTCCATGGTGCACAGTTTTGGACTTTGTCAGACGCCAGTCTTGTGACAGAATTAGTACAATGACCCCCACTTTATTCAAATGAGTTGAAGATGTGCAAGTATCTTGGATACACTTTTCAGTAAAATCTGCATTCTGCTCATCTTGAGTCCACTGTGCACATGCAGGAAATCTGTCGTATTTTATATCAAAGTATTTCTAGCTATGAAGGCACCAAGGCAGAATCACGTCTGCAATGGACTTCTGATCCAGTGATCAGTGTTGAAGGCTTATTTCAACATGGTTTCGTGTCCTCAGGAAAGGCCTTTACTATGATTTTCCTCACTTCGATCAGGTTTAAACGGGTACCTGACCAGATGCGGAAGGTTAAAACAGCAGGAGAAGAGGACTGGACCCCACCATCCCCTGCTTCGCCCTGAACACAGAGTATGTGAATTCACTGCCCTTATGGCCATTGAAGGCTATGGGGTCTTTTACCTTTAACACACCTTCACAAACTGTTCTTTTACCTTTAACACACCTTCACAACTCACAAACTGTTCTTTTACCTTTAACACACCTTCACAAACTGTTCTTTTACCTTTAACACACCTTCACAAAGTATTCTTTTACCTTTAACACACCTTCACAAACTGTTCATAACAATATAAAATATGACAGGTTGCATCCATAATCAACTGCAAAATGTAGTAGAAACTTTCAAATGTAGCCTGACTATAAAACTCAATAGAAAATAAATCGTAGAGGTTATTACAATCTTTAAGCTTGCAAATGTAGCTTGTGTGAAAAAAAAAAAAAAAATCAGTGAAGTTATTGAACTCGTGAATTTTAGAAGCTTTTTCAAATGTTGCCTGTGTAAAACGTGAAAGAAAATAAATAACTCAGGTTACTGAAATAATCAATAGAAACTTTCAAGTATAACCTGTGTAATAAGTATCAGAAAATAAATTACAGCATTTCCAAAATCATAAAAAGAAACTTTCAAATATAGCCTGTTTAAAAATTGTCAGAAAATAAATTGTTCAGGCAACTATAATCGTAAACAGAAACTTTCAAATGTAGCATGTGTAAAAAAATTGTCAGAAAATTTAGTAATGAGCTAATGAAATTCTTAAGTAGAAACTGTCAAACGTAACCTATGTACAGATTAACAGAAAATAAATGTATAACCCTGAGAATAAAATATACACGAATAAAATGATACAAACAAATAACATTTTAATAATACAACACTGAAAATAAAACAGTTTTCAAATAAATATATATAAAAAAAAAGGGCGGGGGGAGGAATTAACCTTCCTGCACCATGAAATCAAAACATAAAAACATTCACTCACAACGCAAGCAAATATGACAGAATAGATTTACATCTGAAAGTATTAAACTACAAGATGATTTCAATGCTGATTCATATTGTTTATATAAATCATTAATGTGAAATTCTATTGTTATGACCATGTTTATATAAATCATTAATGTTAAATTCTATTGTTATGACCATGTTCATATAAACCATTAATGTGAATTTCTATTGTTATGACCGTGTGAAATTCTGTTGTCACCATTGTAAATAAATCAATAAACAGTTCCATATCTTGCTACACTTGCCTTGCATGTGACAGTAAATGTGAAATTCTGTTATGACCATGTTTGTATAAATCATTAATGTCAAATTCTGTTGTTATGACCATGTTTGTATAAATCATTAATGTGAAATTCTGTTATTATGACCATGTTTATATAAATGATTAATGTGAAATTCTGTTATGACCATGTTTATATAAATCATCAATGTGAAATTCTGTTATTATGACCATGTTTATATAAATCATTAATGTGAAATTCTGTTGTTATGACCATGTTTGTATAAATCATTAATGGGAAATTCTGTTGTTATGGCCATATTTATATAAATCATTAATGTGAAATTCTATTGTTATGACCGTGTGAAATTCTGTTGTCACCATTGTAAATAAATCAATAAACAGTTCCATATCTTGCTACACTTGCCTTGCATGTGACAGTAACAACATGTAACCCTGTTTCTTGTATTCACATGTAACACTTTGTTAGAGAAACCGTCCCTCAGTATTCCTGTTTCTTCAGACTTTGTTTCAGGGAGAAAAAAACCCCACACTTCCTCAAATGTGGTACTCTGCTGCTGTTTGGCGCTGGTCAGTCAGTCATATCTGGTAGAAGTGATGAACAGTTATTATACTTTGTTTTGGATGTCAGTCTGTGAGCTTCACATGCATGTGGCATGCAGCTATCCCCTCTGTTGAAGGGTCAACTCGGAGATGCGCCGGCGCTCCGCCCGCTCAGAATGACGTGCTGTAGTGTAGGATTCGACGGATCGTGGAATTTTTTTTCCAACACACAATGGATTAGAAGTCCAGCGCCTACCACTTCTGCCAGAGCACCTCCCTGTGAGTGTCCAAGGGCTTATAATGACATGATGGAAACTCCCACCTCTCATGTACTCCAGGTGTGGCTGGCGGCAGCCTAAAGCAAATGTACAGAGGCACTAGCAGGTCTCAGCCACAGTAAATGTAAGAAGGTTCTAAATGGCGTGAATAATCAGCAGTGCCACTGGAATTTAATGTATAAAAAAAATATATACATATATATATATGTGAAAACACAATTGGAAAAATAAAGAAATACAGGTTTGGAAAAACAAATAATAAACACACAAGTTCAATGTATACATGCATCCTGAATGCCATCTGCCATTTTGTAAAGGAGAATATTCTTACTGGCCCCACAGTGCAAGCAGAACATGCAGTGTACATGTGAGATGATGCACAGAGCATCATTTGCTGCCCCACCATGTGCACTTGCTGCACACAACAGATTTTCAGACACTACAGTCAGGTCAATGGGAAGACACTGTGGCCACCACACAGGCCTGCATTGATACGACAGTAGTGTCATCTCTTCCTGGCATGCTGCCCCACTCCCCACACTCCCAAGCTTTACTCAACAGAATTCAGACACCACTGACAGCCAGGACAAAGGCCGGCTGAAACCCTGGGACAGATGGGAACTGACATCAGTGACAAGAACATTACCACTGTGAAAAAGGCAGAGACTGACTAAATACTGGAAAACTGACTTACAACTGGGAAATAGACTTAACAGAGATTAACAACTGGGAAATTGACAGCAGCTGATAATGGGGAAACAGACTGATAAATTGGATGACCGGGAAAATGACTGACAACTGGGAAACAGACCGAATGTGAAGACAGGGAAAATGACGGACATCTGGGAAACAGACCTAATCTGAAGACCGGGAAAATGACTGACAACTGGGAAACAGAGATAGAATCTGAAGACAGGGAAAATGACGGACATCTGGGAAACAGAGATAGAATCTGAAGACAGGGAAAATGACTGACATCTGGGAAACAGAGATAGAATCTGAAGACAGGGAAAATGACTGAGAACTGGGAAACAGAGATAGAATCTGAAGACAGGGAAAATGACGGACATCTGGGAAACAGAGATAGAATCTGAAGACAGGGAAAATGACTGACATCTGGGAAACAGACCGAATCTGAAGACAGGGAAAATGACTGACATCTGGGAAACAGACCCAATCTGAAGACGGAAAATGACTGACATCTGGGGAACAGAATGATAGAATCTGAAGACAGGGAAAATGACGGACATCTGGGAAACAGAGATAGAATCTGAAGACAGGGAAAATGACTGACATCTGGGAAACAGAGATAGAATCTGAAGACAGGGAAAATGACTGACATCTGGGAAACAGACCTAATCTGAAGACAGGGAAAATGACTGACATCTGGGGAACAATGATAGAATCTGAAGACAGGGAAAATGACTGACATCTGGGGAACAGAATGATAGAATCTAAAGACAGGGAAAATGACTGACATCTGGGGATCAGAATGATAGAATCTAAAGACAGGGAAAATGACTGACATCTGGGGAACAGAGTGATAGAATCTGAAGACAGGGAAAATGACTGACATCTGGGGAACAGAATGATAGAATCTGAAGACAGGGAAAATGACTGACATCTGGGGAACAGAATGATAGAATCTGATGAAACCTCTGATAACTGGGAAGTTCAGTGCAGTTCAGTTTATCAAGGCGGCATCACTGTGTTCGGACAAATCCATCTATGTACACTACAACTACAACTGCTAAGGAGATGCCTGACCAGCTGCTTAACCCAAAGCACTTACTCCTTGAGGAAAAAGGATTTTTTAATGAATAAGAAAAAAAAAAGATAAATAAATAGAAAATAAAACTACAAAACAGAATGATAGTTGAGAAATACTTAATGACTGAGAAAACTCTGGTAACTGAGTGACAAATGGGAAACCAACGGACAGCTTGGAAAACTGGTATAGACCACTGACTGATGGAAGAAGAGTCAAAAGAAATCATGTCATATATTGTTTAATGCCTCATCAACAACACAGAATGTCTTGAGGCTTTCCAAGCAGTTCTGAAAACAATGTCTCATCCACAGTAAAGTACGTCAACATTATTGTAATTATAATTAACACACTGCCAATAACCCACAAAGTCTGATGAAACTGAAAAACACTGATCTGAAAAAAAAGAAAAAAAAAGCTGCCTCAAGAGTAAAACATGAAATGACCTTTATCAAGAAGACATTGATGTGTTTGGACACAGGATCACAGAAATCCCTGCTACCAAAAAGAACATATCTTAGACCTGTTAATTAATTGTAAATGACCTGAGATTTCATCCTTTCCATAATCTGGGCATTGGTGACTTTAATTGACCCACTTACAATCTGGCAAAAAAACGCTCTTTGATTCAGTGCAGTGCAATAGAGTTTGATTCGTCCTACTTTCATTGAAAGTATACAATGGTCACAAATAAACATTTTGGCATTAAAAATAAATAAATATAACAAAAAATGTTTGTTAACAAATTCAGGAAACCTGAGAATGTTGAGCACATGAAATAAACAATGTCAGTCACTAAAAAAAAAATGACACACAAAACACCGGTCACTGGTCTCGGTTTCAATGCGTCGAAGTGAGTGGTCTGGTCCATACACACTACACATCTGAAAGAGAATCCATGCATAAACCCAACATGCTGTTATGTCTGACACACACCACGCATGAGTGACAATGACCTGCTGCCAACAATGCTGCTTTGTATGTGTATCAATAGATTTACATT
>JAAQRG010297064.1:0-14768 GCA_011634625.1 Babylonia areolata
GAAGTCTCACTCACACACACACACACACACACACACACAAATTAGTGATCTCTTTCTCTCTGTCTCTGTCTCTCTCTGTCTCTCTCTCTTTCTCTCTCTCTCACGCATACAAATTTATTAACTCTCTCTCTCTCTCTCTCTCTCTCTCTCTCTCACACACACACACACACACACACACATAGTGAAGCGATACCTTTTGATTGATTTGAACAGACACCTACGACTTATTCTAACTAGATTCAGATTTGGTATCTCTGAATTAAACATACATAGATATCGTTATAAATCCATTTATCATCCTAGTTTAATGTGTCCTTTGTGCGGGGAATCCAGAGAGGATGAAGTCCATTTTGTTTTGAAATGTCCTGTCCTTAATGACCTACGAATCCAGCTCATTCCTAAAAAATATTATGTATATCCATGTACGTTTCGACTGTTTACTGATGTCATCGGTGGATGAAAACACTATACATAGTTTCGCTGTTTCTCTCTAAAGCATTTCATTTAAGAGAGACACTTATATTCTAGTTTTATTGGAGCTTGTTATGGAATATGCTGCACTGTTTGCATTAACAATTACAATGACACATACAGAACAAAATTTTGTTGTTGCCCCCTGTTCATATGGGGCTATGGCCTTGACTGAATAAACCATCTTGAATCTTGAATCTTATACACTGAAGGCCTAAGTGTGATGGGTTATGTTGCTTGTCAGGCATCCGCCTAGCTGATTTGATGCAGCGTATATACATGGATTTGTTTGAACGCAGTGATGCCTCCTTGACAAACTGAAACTGAAACTATACCTTAACTCACTCAGTACGGCCAGTCCTCTCTTCTCTACACAGACCCCTAGCACGTACCTGCTCTGTGGGCGCAAGGCGCCGCACCAGAAGGCAGAGTGGTGCATAATTGCTGCAGCAAGTTTAGCGATGAGTTGCTGATTGTTTAGTTGAGTAGCTTGCTGAGACACCATTAGTGGATGGGAAACAGCAGCACTCGGCAAATGGGGTCATCACCGCATAGCTTGGTAGGACCGTGCACACGCTCGCACTGAAGGCGAGGAGCAGTGCCGGTGCAAGGGAAATAACTGCGGCAGTCACCGGCAAGGGTGCCGAAGCAGGGGTTGCCTCCCTTGGATCGGGTGATCCGGACAAGGAGGGGGGGTGCACGCGTATGGGCAAGCGTGTCCCCTAGTGGTCCACCTTCCTCCCTACACCAGGGGAGGGCATCCCTACACGCCTCGGTCGCTATTGGATCCGAGACGGTCGAGGCAAGCCGCGTGGGGGGTCGCGTGATCCGATGTCACGGCCGCCACCACGGACGCATCGCACATAGGGCCCAGTCTAACGTGCGGATCCAAGACAAGCTGCCTTCTTTTTTTTTTCTTTTTTTTTTTTTCTTTTTTTTTTTCCCCAAGGGATTGTGGCCATTCCATTGGTGCAACTGTGGGTATGGTAAAGAGATAGAGGAGATCGACTCGTACACTGCCGACTGGCAGGGCCGAGAAAACGCGGATCGCGTCGAGTGAGTTCGTGGATCGATAAAAATGACATGAAAGGTAACACTGACCTGAGTGTGTGACCACAAACCTCTAGAAGTCACCAGAGGAGGTGGCGGAGGTCTGGAGTCGACCGGAGGGAGCGGAGGAAGTGGAGAAGGCGGCGGGTTGGCGTTATTTAGAGGGCCAGTAGTAGAGGGCCCAGAGTGTCAGCGAATCGATTGCGATCGCGCCTTAATTTTAGCACGATTCCCCAATCGAGCTATATAATTATGTGACCTGGTTGGAGACATAATTTGACCACAAACAAGAACGCCAGAGAATCGACAGACAGACAGAAAATACGAAAAAACTTAGCCGTATGAAGAGCACAGGTACAGGAGTCATGATGGCTGCCGGAAATAGAGGGCGATAACCAGCGGGACAAAGGGGAGGTTACCTACTTCCGGGAGGTTATCGGCCGTAGTTTCGTCTGCTCCGCATAGGCGGATAGTAGTTTGCACAGGACAGGAATGTCAGACCCCTGCCGGAGTCTGCACTAGTTGGGTCACGGTTAAGTATGTGTAATTAAAACATGGATTTGTTTGAACGCAGTGATGCCTCCTTGACAAACTGAAACTGAAACTATACCTTAACTCACTCAGTACGGCCAGTCCTCTCTTCTCTACACAGACCCCTCGGATGTCCAGTGGGTGTCTGAATGACCCAACCTTTAGCTTCCATCGTCAGAATTGTGGTATTCTTTGTCAACATTCACCTCTTCAGTATAAGAGCCTTCCACATGCAATATTTTGATGATGGTAATTGGGGTGATATGCTGTTAACGTCGTCTCTTTCGCCGTTAGTATGGAGAGAGTTAATGAAAAAGGTAGAACTTTTCCATACTCCATAACGGGGAAAGTGTACAGCCCGCTTTCATCATGGACTTTTTGTCGCTCACAGAGTGAGAAGTAGGTCATATGACAACATGCTCAGCCCACCACCATAACTGGCTTTCATGGGTGTGCACTGCTTTTGTTCAGACAACTTTTTGGCTGAGTTTATAAATGGATCAGTTTAAATACATAATGACAGATATATGATGAGAAACATGCTCAAAGTAAACATAGAAGACTAAAGAAAATAGTGGGTGTGATTATAAAACCAAATATATCTTGTAAACTTGCAAAAACAGTCACCAAAAACTGTTCAAAATCCTTTTGTCAGAACAGCAAATTTCAACAATGAAATTTTAGCCTTTCAGTGACTAGGAAAAAAAAAAAGGAAATGGAGACATGCATGCACATGCAGTTCTCGCTAAAAATAGCCAGTGAACCCCAAACGAAAATCCCACAAAAGCAGGCCTGCACACCCTCAATGGTGTCTAAGTGTGAAGGGCAATTTCTTCCTTACTCTATCATGCATGCCAGGATCTTGGACAACACTTACATGGCAATGTCGTCCTGCACAGAAAATGTCACTTTTTTGGCTGTCATGTCGAGCTGCTGCATGGTAAAGTCGTCTTCGCTGAAATGGGCTTTCCTCAGCAGCTGCAGCAGCTCAGCATCGCTGCAGTCCTCCTTGCTGCGCCCAAAGGCCTCCAGCGCCGCCTTGTGGCCCTTCTTAGCTGACTTGCTGATGATGTGAGTCCTTTTGCCGTCAGCCTGGTCATGCAGATCAAAGGAACACATTGTCTGATCATTTAAAAACAAGCCACCCACTCAACAAACACTGTTATACAATATTACAACACACACACACACACACACTCTCGCACACACACACACACACACACACACACAGTTTACAATATTTCAGCTAGAAGCCTATATCTTGGGGATTCATGGTATGTGAAACCCTGAAATAAAGGCTTCAAGCTAAAAAAAACACAACAACAAAACTGGGTTTTTTCATTCCCATATCTGATACGACCACGCGCCCTGCCTGACCATGTACTTAGTAGGGGGTTGTAATCCTCAAAGAAAATTCTGCTGTTTTGGGTTTTTTTTTTAAATCCTGTGTCCACTCATTCTGAATGACATTTTATTTATCACACAACCAGCCTTCACACAGGACCTCTGCTGATCTGTCAGTCTACCATCTGCAACAACTGACCCCATGAGTGTACAACAGTGTGTGAATCACTTTCTGTTCCACTGCCAGAAGCTCAACTGTATAAGGCAAATGTATTCTTCTTCTTCTTCTGCGTTCACTCGTATGCATACGAGTGGGATTTTACGTGTATGACCGTTTTTACCCCGCCATGTAGGCAGCCATACTCCGTTTTCGGGGGTGTGCATGCTAGGTATGTTCTTGTTTCCATAACCCACCGAACGCTGACATGGATTACAGGATCTTTAACGTGCGTATTTGATCTTCTGCTTGCGTATACACACGAAGGGGGTTCAGGCACTAGCAGGTCTGCACATATGTTGACCTGGGAGATCATAAAAATCTCCACCCTTCATCCACCAGGCGCCGTCACCATGATTCGAACCCGGGACCCTCAGACTGACAGTCCAACGCTTTAACCACTCGGCTATTGCACCTGTCACTTTCTCAGGACGAATGGTTTTCTCCATTGCTTTTCCCTACAGACAACCCATTTGTTTGGGTTAGGGGAAAAAAAAGAAGCAAAACATAAAGTAACTGAATGAAACTCGCTGTACTTGACCCACAGACCCTTCTCCTCACATTGTGTGTACGCCCACCCCCTTCCCTCTTCACTGCTCTCAGAAGCAGAGTCACTGTCAGTACCTTCTTGCTGGTAGCTTTCTTCAATGCAATTACTTTGTTCAACGTCATCATCATCCTCGTCAATGTTTAAACCTTCAGTTTGAAGTATTTCTATCACCTCAGCAGCAGTAAAAAGATGCTGTCGTGATCTAGTTTGCTCCAAAAATTTCCACTTGTATCGTCTGCGACGCCATTTTCGATACATATGCAGATTAGCTTGTCATGTAGGGTACCAAACTCAATGGCTTGCTGGCGAGTATATTGTTACAGAATCTCATGATGAAACTTTCCATTCGACCCTTGACATGTTCGCAATGCCCGGTTTAGCTGCAATTGTTATGCTACACCATGAGGAAAACGTGGAAAAAATTTTAAATTGTCAAAACCACCGTAGTGTTTCGTTGTCCGGAACCGCGCCTTACGTCAGGAATGCTATAGTGTTCTATCGTCCGGAGTGAGTCAATTTCATTTCATGTTAATGTTTTATTCACACCTGGGTAGAGTCTCAATGCCTAACCAGTACTTCGGGTGTATGGTTAGGCCAGGCATCGGCTCCTCTGTTAAAATATATTTTTTACAAAGCAGATGTGGTGTAGTGTGTATGGATCAGTCCTCATGCTCTGACACATTCTTGAAACTAGTGAAACTATACACACACACACACACACAGAGAAAAACAGGAAAAGAAACGCCAAAGACAAACATTCACCCACCTTGTCCTTAACCAGAATGTCCTCCACTCCCAGCGTGAAGCCTCGGAGCTTGAGGAAGGCAGTGAAGAGACGTCCCAGACAGGTCAACAGCTGGCCGGCCACCTCACCCCCATACAGCTGTCACACACACACACACACATACACACACACACACAACACACACACACACAGGGTGAGACAGAGGGACAGTGTGGTAAACTCACTTTGTCCTGCCAGTTAGCTCCCCTGACTTTCCCCATAGACAACTCATTTGCATGGGTAAGAACAAAAATCGCCAAAAAAAGAAATGTTAGAAACTGATCAGTACTGATCAAACTGATCAATAACGTAACCAGTTAGCTGGGGGCATAATATAAAACTTCCTCCCTTCTTGTGCTATCATACAGAGTGATGATGAAAGTATCCATATTTTTTGTTCAAAATTTGCACACACTGATGACTTGTAAAGGAATCCAGAAAAGCACAGAGTAAAAAAAAAACCATAACTCTGCTTGCCAGCATAGCAACACACTCTGCATTTATTGGTCGCAGGGGGGAGGGGAGAGGGCCAGTGGGGGAGGGGGGCGGCGGGGGGAGGGGAGAGGGGGGAACAAAGCGTCAGCATGATCTGCAAAATGAAAAAGAGAACAAAGAAAAACAAGCTATCCATCTGTTACAGCTACAACAAGTATATTTACTCTGTTACAGCAAATAGTTGAACTTGTTTAATGCAGCATTACAGAAAATGCTTAAACATGTCCATATGCTAAATATCATGAAAACAGAAAAGTCCATTTCCATATTACCATGTCATGTCTGAATTCAAATTACCTCATAGACGTAGTACACCGGACATGACCATTACCTCATAGACGTAGTGCACCGGACATCACCATTACCTCATAGACATAGTGCACCACACATGACCATTACCTCATAGACATAGTGCACCGGACATCACCATTACCTCATAGACATAGTGCACCGGACATCACCATTACCTCATAGACATAGTGCACAAGACATCACCATTACCTCATAGACGTAGTGCACCAGAGATGACCATTACCTCATAGACGTAGTGCACCAGACATGACCATTACCTCATAGACATAGTGCACCACACATGACCATTACCTCATAGACGTAGTGCACCAGACATGACCATTACCTCATAGACGTAGTGCACCAGAGATGACCATTACCTCATAGACGTAGTGCACCACACATGACCATTACCTCATAGACATAGTGCACCACACATGACCATTACCTCATAGACATAGTGCACCAGACATGACTATTACCTCATAGACGTAGTGCACCACACATGACCATTACCTCATAGACATACATGACCATTACCTCATAGACGTAGTGCACCAGACCGAAGGAGGAGGGGCCACACTGCGCCTTGTCCAGCACCCCCTGTATGAGTTCTCCCTCGCTGACCAGCACAGTGCTCTCCCCTAGCTCCGCCAGCTCCTCCTTGCTGACCTTCAGCCTCCAGGGGTCCTGCACCTGCCCTCTGACCCAGCTCTGTCAGACACACACACACACACACACACACACACACACACCTGCATCGTTTAATAATAACAACAGCAACAACAACAACACTAATGATAATAATAATAGTAATGATGATGATTATAATAATAATAATAATAATAATAATAATGATACGCAGACTTATATAACGCAGTACCCCAATCTCAAATGGGGATCACTGCGCTTTACAATAAGATATACAAATTTAAGGCTAAGTGACATCAAAATATGTATTAAAAAATAAACTAGAATAAAAAATGAAATAAAATAAAAATTAAATAAATAAACAGACACAGTCTAACATCAAACCAAAATTCTGTAGGAAAATCCACTTCGATAGGAAAACAAATACAATTGCAAGCAGGAAAAAAAAAAGAAAAAAAAAAAGGTGGCACTCTCAGTGCAGCGACATGCTCTCCCTGGGGACAGCAGCCACGAATTTCACACAGAGAAATCTGTTGTGACAAAAAGAGTAATACAATACATCTTTCAGTTTCAAGGAGACGTCAAAGTGTGGCGACTGATCCACAGACGCTAAACCACGTCTGCAAAAATCAACAAAACAAACAAACAAGAAAGCACACACACACACACACACACACACACAAAACAAAAAAAAAAACAAAAACAAAAAACCAAAAAAACAAAAAAAAAACAGATCAGATACCTGACTCAAGCATAAACCTGATGCACTGGCCAGGGCTTGAGACTAGACACACACACAAACGCACACATACACACACACAAAACTACAGCTTAACTCACTCCGGACGAATAGTTCTCTCCCTTGCTTTTCCCTACAGACAACCCATTTGTTAGGGTTAGGATAAAAATCACAAAAAATACATAACATAAAGTAACTGAATGAAACTCACTGTACTTGACCCAATGACCCCTCTCCTCACGTTGTGTGAACGCCCATCCCCCTCCCTCTTCACTGCTCTCAGAAGCTGAGTCACTATCAGTACCTTCTTGCTGGTAACTTTCTTCACTGCAGATACTTTATTCAATGTCTTCATCATCCTTGTCAATGTTGAAACCTTCAGTTTGAAGTGGTAAAAGCCACTGTTGTGAACTAGTTTGCTCCAAAAATTTCCACTTGTATCGCCTGCAACGCCATTTTCAATACATATGCAGATTAGCTTGTCATGTGGGGTCCTGAACTCACTGGCTCGGTTTGGAGTGTGTTGTTACAAAATCTCAAGAAGAAACTTTCCCTTCATCCCTTGACACGTTCTAAATGCCCGGTGTAGCTGCAATTGTTATGCTACCCCATGAGGAAAACGTGGAAACATTTTTAATTGTTCAAACTGCTATAGCGTTCCATCGTCCGGAGTGAGTTAATTTAAGAAACAGTTAAACATGGGCACCATACCAGGCAAACAGACTGAACTGTTCTGGGCATAAGGATAACACGACTCTTGACAATAATCCTGTTTGTCGATAAACACTGACCACTGGTGTTGAACATCGCTAGAAAAGAACAACAAACATGGGACAACTCGCCTTTTCTGATATCTTGGTTTTGCTGTCCAGGCTAAGGGGAGGCTTGTCCTTGGGGATAATGTTCAGCAACAGAGTGGAGATAATCTGCACAGAACAAGCATACCCATATTCAAATAACAGTGATAGACACAAAAGCCGAGTGTTTAAAGTGTTGGCTTTTCAATCTGAGGGTCCTGGGTTCAAATCTCGGTAACAGCACCTGGAGGGCAAAGGGTGGAGATTTTTCTGATCATGTGCAGACCTTCTAGTGCCTGAACCCCCTTCATGTGTATACGCAAGCAGAAGATCAAATACGCACATGAAAGATCCTGTAATCCATGTCAGCATTCGGTGGGTTATGGAAACAAGAACATATCCAGCTTGCCTAGATGGCAGAGTAAAAACGGTCATACACGTAAAAGCCCACCCATGTACATACGAGTGAGTGTGGGAGTTGCAGCCCACGAACAAAGAAGAAGAAGAAGAAGATAAATAACAATAAAGGGTAGTAACTCTCTTTGTAAATGAACAGTCACTACCCTTTATTGTCATTTTATCCTTTACTCTCTCTCAGCCTCCTTGTTCTTTAATCTCGATACTCATATTTACTCATTAAACAAAACAGGCCATAGAAGTTTTCTTGATCATAGAGTCAAATGCTTTTTCAAAGTCAATGAATGCTGTGTGTAATTTTCTGTCAAAAGCAAATTGTTTTTGAATGAATGCAAGTAAAGTGAACATGTGATCTACCGTTGAATAATTCTTTTTATTTTAAAGCCAGCCTGATATTCCCATGTGATCATGTTCAGATTAACCCATTCTTGATGTCTGGTGTTTATAACAGAGCTGAACAATTTATTACTACTGTCTGACAAGGAAATATATTTACAGTTATTAGGAACACTTACATTACCTTCCTTAACTCTTTCCATACTAATGGCGAAAGAGACGATGTTAACAGCGTTTCACCCCAATTACCATCATCAAAATATTGCAAGCGGAAGGCTCTTATACTGAAGACGTGAATGTTGACAAAGAATACCACAATTCTGACGACGGAAGCTAAAGGTTGGGTCATTCAGACACCCACTGGACATCCGAGAGGTCTGTGTAGAGGAGAAGAGAGGACTGGCCGTACTGAGTGAGTTAAACAAAGGGAGAACAATAGACTCTTTCCAGTTTTCAGGATACTTGCTTGTATCATACAACTTGTTATAATATCTAACCAGAAAGTCAGTGACATCATCTGTAGCATAAACAAACAATTCACCAATAAATACTGTCAGAACACTGCTACCTTGTCACACTTTAAATTTCTTAGTTGAAACTAATATTTCTTCTTTTGAAACACATCTATTCAAAACATTAACAATTTCATCTTCACTATCATCTTTACTATCATAACAATTATTACAGAGAGAGAGAGAGAGAGAGAGAGAGAGAAAGATTGTGCTTAAATGATACTATATAAAAAAAAAAGTATAAGTGAACAGATTGCACTGCCAAACTTTATTCCTTTATTTCCCATGGGTGTTGTCACATTCGTCAATTCTGTTACCATGCTTTGTGATATATATACATAATCATTTATTTCAACTGTAAAATCACACACACACATGCACAAATGCACACACGCACACACACACACACAAATACGCATACACACACACATACAAATACACGCACACACGCACATGCGCACACACACACACACACACACCTGTTTACCAGCCCACAGAGGACCAGGCTTCACAATGGCAGGCGGCAGAAGCTGTATTCGACCCTTCTTGTCCGCCAGCGCTGCTTGCAGCAGATTGCAGTAGTCATCTCTGTGTCAACAACAACAACAAAAAACAACCAGTTGACTGGTGTTTCTCTTTTATTTCAAATCCATTTATATCTAAACCTAATTCAAGTCCATCAAACATAGATCAGTATCAGTGAATCATTTGTCGCTAAAATTAAAGCTCTTCTTTCAGTAATTCTAAACCATCCCACTTATATCTAAATCTAATTCAAGTCCAACAAACAAAGATCAGTATCAGCACAACCAATCATTCGTCACATAATTAAATCAAAACTCTACTTTCAGTAATTCTAAACCATCGTGGGCTCTGTCCGGAGCAGTGCCAGAAATGCTTTCTCACTTGAGCCAAGGCATTTTTAAGAAAGTGAGTGAATCGCCCCTGCTTTGGTTTTTTTTTTGTTTTTTTCTATTTTTTATGAATAACAAGAGAGGCAAGGCCTTCAAGACTCACTTGTGATACACTTAAAAAAAAAATCAAAGCTTTTTATGTATTGAGTATAATTTCAAAATGTAATGTTTAAGATGAGAAAGATCAGCAAATTAAGTCCCCTAGCATTAATTACAGAGTAATTTCCCTTTTTTACTATCTGCACCAAAACATTTGCAAAATAAATAAAACTTCCATGCTTAGCAAACGAGTTCCTGTTTGAACAAAAAATGATAATAATGACTGCTCTTGTTGTTGGGTCAGAATATCAGATCAAAGTGCCAAGTTCAGAGAATACAAAAAATATAGATATAACAGTAAATGCAGTTTGCATATAATTAGGCTTCATTTTTTATTTTTTTGTGCCCATCCCAGAAGTGCAGTATTGTTTTAAACAAGATGACTGGAAAGAAATCAATTTTTCCTATTTTTATGCCTAATTTGGTGTCAACTGACAAAGTATTTGCAGAGAAAATGTCAATGTTAAAGTTTACCACGGACAGACACACACACACACACACACAGATAACCGAACATCGGGTTAAAACATAGACTCACTTTGTTTACACAAGTGAGTCAAAAATGTGTGAAAGTGTAATAGTCAAAAGATCTTAAGCATCATGGAACTTTCCGTTCCAGCTTTCACCCACACCTGTCTGCTTTCATTAAGTTTTCCTGATAAAATGTCTGCCCCAACATTCCTACCCCCACCACATTTCTCTGATTGACCTCACTGGACAAATAGTTGATGTTTCAGTGGTCAATAATGTGTTTGTACATATCTGCTTTCATTAAGTTTTCCTGATAAAATGTCTGCCCCAACATTCCTACCCCCACCACATTTGTCTGATTGACCTTCACTGGACAAACAGTTGATGTTTCAGTGGTCAATAATGTGTTTGTATATATATATATGTTTATCATGATAGGACAAAATACAACACTTTTTTTGTTGTCCTGTTCAATTCACTGGATTTGTATTGTTACATTTTTAAAATATTTCGTTTTTGGGTTGTTGGTTTTTTTTAAAGGCCTGACTAAACGCATTGGGGTTATACTGCTGGTCAGGCATCTGTTTAGCAGATGTGGTTTAGCGTATATGGATTAGTCTGAATGCAGTGACGCCTCCTTAACTCACTCAGTACGGCCAGTCCTCTCTTCTCCTCTACACAGACCCCTCAGATGTCCAGTGGGTGTCTGAATGACCAAACCTTTAGCTTCCGTCATCAAAATTGTGGTATTCTTTGTCAACATTCACCTCTTCAGTATAAGAGCCTTCCACATGCAATATTTTGATGGTGGTAATTGGGGTGAAACGCTGTTAACGTCGTCTCTTTCACCGTTCGTATGGAGAGAGTTAAGAAACGAAACTGAACTGAAATGTTGCGTTTTGAAACGAAATACTGTTGAAAGCAACAAAACATTCAGGTTGTCAGCCTCTGAGTAATCCTCCCAAAATGGCACTTCACAGTCATCACTGCTGGATCACCACTTTACAGTTCATTCTTTTTTTCTTCTCTCCAGGCAACCGCTGATTATTTATGATCTTCTGCAAGTAGTTATTTATGAATGAATTCAGGGTTTTAGCAGAATCTCACATATGTTGATAACAAAACAACAAGAAAAGAAAAGAACACACTCCACCCTTCACCCACTACATACAGCTGCGATTTGGTCCACAGATCTTCAAGACAGAAACTGAACACACCAATATTTCAGCCCCTGCACACGTCATGTCTAAACATTCAGCATATTTCATATATATGCAACGTCAATATCATGCACAATTTTTCAAAATGACATACTGGAAAGATAAAACATAAAACTGTGCAGTTCACAATCATTAATGTGTAAAGATTGATTGATTGAATGATTGGACAAATCTTTTTTTTTTTGGTTTGTTTGTTGTTGTTGTTGATGATGTTGTTGTTACAGATTTGTTTTGCCTTGTTTAGTCTGTTTTGTTTTGTTTTGTTTTATCTCACTCTCTGTAGTGGAAGATGCTACTGTTCATTTTATATTGTTTGTTTCATACTATTCTCTGTATTGTATACATGTTTTTTGGAAAATTAAAAAAAAAAAGTTTAAAAAAACCCCAAAAACTGTGCAGTTCTACAGGGAACAGGAGGCAATCTCACCTGGTCAAGAACTGCCCGCGGACAGTGAGTGCCACACCTGCCACCAGGTGATCCTGAATCAGGCCGGCCAGGGGAGCTCCGTCTTTGGGCACAAGGTACTGGAAGTCTGTGCTGGCTGCAAAACCACCAACTTTTGTCATCTCTTTGGAGAGTGTTTTAAATCATCATTCCTCACTAAGTACTGCTCTGGCTGTAAAACCAGCCTCCCCAGTCTTACTCACGTATTTGGAAACATTTTTTTTCTGTTTTTCAATTATCCTTTACCATGTGTAACTGTTTAATGCTCACTTCTGAAGTAATTCAGCATAAGAGTTTCACTCTTTCAGAGCTAATAGTTTTTTTCTAATGCACGCTTTTATGTGTGTTCTTGTAAGTTTATGTACATATGTGGCTTGTTGTAAATGCACATATTGCAAAAATCAATTTTTTTTTTATATGTACCATAAATGAAAATCTATTTCATAGAGTTGAAATATTGTGAATGAAAGTATCAAATTTTTTTTTCCAGTCGATAAATGAAAATAAAAACCAACCCAAAAACCCAACAATCCACAGTGACACATCTACACATGCATGTACCAACCCAAAAAATATATGCACACATTACCAATGCCATATGCTTCAGCCCTGCACAGTTCACTCTGCGGGAAATGGGCATTCATCTCATCACCGTCAAAGTCAGCATTGTAGGCCTTGCAGTTTGAGTAGTGCAGTCGCAGAGTCTTCAACCCGGGCAGAACGCGGGCCTGCAAGAACAACAAGAACTTGTGACCCTCACGATTCAATTCAGTCACTGTCACACTCTTTGGTGATGGCGTTTCCCTCCCCTACCCCTCCCATAAAACAGCTGTAGAGGTGCCATGGCTAAATGGGTTTGGCAATGGACCTTGATCCAGTGAAAAGAGTTCAAGGCCTTGTTTCGGCATGGTTCTGACTTCCTCAGGTAAGACACTTCACAGCGATTTTCCTCGCTGCACCCTGCTTTGACCTGGTGCCTGGTTTTGGCTGGGAAGGCTACAGCAGAAGAGAGAGAGGACTGGGCCTCACCTTCCTCTGCCTAACCTTTGGCAAGTGAACATGAATTCACAGTCCTTATGAACATGCACCTTTCACTTTTAGAATTACCTGACAATGTGGGGCCAGCATATGTTGTGCTCTGCTGTATCCCCAGTCACATATTTGAAACTGCAATAAAAGCTTCTACGTAATGTTAAAAGCGAACGCACAATATCAACAAACTTTTGAAAACCATCCACAAATGGATTCACCACAGTGTAGCAATCAAAAGGGTACAAAAACCATGATGATCCAGTAAAATTCACCAAAACACCTGTTTATCCGAACAAACCACAACAACGATTCACCTTGTGGGCCTGGATACTGGGCCTGTGCAGGGTTGGCTGCCTGTTCAGCAGCATCACGTCTCCATTCTTCAGATGGCGTAGCACCTGCTCACATACAACACACACACACACACACACACATGCACATATAACACACACACACACACACACAGCACACACACACACACAGAGGCAAACACACACACACACACACACACACACACACACACACACACACTCAGAAAACACTACTCAATAATCTTAGCATTCTTTCTCTCCTCAACAGAACATTTGCTGTTCAACAGTGTAATCTGTTTCACAGCAACATTGATAAAGTTAACACTGTTCAACACTGTAAACCATTTCACAGTAACATTGATAAAGTTAACACTGTTCAACACTGTAAACCGTTTCACAGTAACATTGATAAAGTTAACACTGTTCAACTTAACACTGTTCAACACTGTAAACCGTTTCACAGCAACATTGATAAAGTTAACACTTTTCAACACTGTAATCCATTTCACAGCAACATTGATAAAGGAAACAATCAGCTGTTCAGTGTTGCGTAAGCTTTCCTCATAACTGTGCTGCAGCTGAGAGCTTGAACCATGACAGAATACATTCCTGGTATTTGATTTACTCGGCAGTATACTGTCTGTATTGTGAGACTGAGCTCTCTTTTTAAAAATTCTTTTTGTTCATGATGTTTATTAAAAATGTTTCACATGTCTTGAACAGTTAAAATGGTAAAATGTAAGAAGTATATACTTTTAATCATATTCTTAACACATAATCTATCTGCCATAAAATGAGTAACCCAAAAAACAAAACAAAAAAAGTCTATTTTCTTTCGCATGTTTATTTGGCACACGAAAAAAGGGTGAAATACTTCAAAACTGAAAAAGATTTCTGGAGATGCCAAATCCACCATTAGTGTGCAAAACAGCACCATCTCTTGGCGAGCAGAAGGCACTGATGAAGCTGACAGAATCAAATCTGGATACTCTTGGATACAAACTCTATGAAAAAACTGAAAAGCCCAAACACCTCATCAGTGGTTCCGGCAGTGACACAAGACAGTTCATGGAGTGTTTGCATTTCTGTGG
>JAAQRG010297067.1:0-10000 GCA_011634625.1 Babylonia areolata
AGTGGCATTACTCCCACGCTGCTCATTCTTGGCTGCTCTGTCATAGTCCCAGTGTCGGCAGTCCACAGGGAACCATCTATGTTAGGTCGGCAGGAAGCCACATGACAGAGGAGACCCTGCACTGCTGCTGGCTCACTTCTGTGGTGTTCAGTAGTGCCTGTTCTGATTTAATATGTAATGCGCCCTACTGATGACAATAATGGCTAAGTCATGGTGCCAGACTGCTACTTGCTGATTTAGCTCTCTCTCTCTCTCTATGAGTGAACATGGGAGTTGTAGCCCATAAACAAAGAAGGACACACACACACACAAAACCCTGAAAAAACCCCAAAAAAACAAAAAACAACAACAAAAAACAACAACAACAACAACAACAAAAACAGCAGCAGAAACAACCACCACAAAAAGTTCACATCACACCCTCCACCCTCCTCACCTTCTGCTCCTATGGACACCAGCTTGACGCCTTTGGAGGCGATGAAGTCCAGCGCCTTGTTGACATTGGCGATTTTGTGGAACCTCATTTTGCCCCGGTCTGGTTTGGGCAGCTGCTCCCCTGAGATGACTTCCAGTAGCAACATCAGTTTGAGTCCATTGCGAAAATCCTCCTCGATGTCTTCGATGCCCGTGCCAGCTTTCCGCAAGTGTGAATTGCACCATGCTGTGAAGGTCTGAAACACCAGTCAGTCCGTGTTTTATCACTGGAGTGAACTGTTTTGGTTTATTGTCAAAAGTATTGCATAAAAAACCATATCAATGCAGTTTGGGACAATTTGCTTTCTTCTGTTTCAGTGTTTGAACCTTTGTTCAATTTCTACCCGACAGTTTGACTTGGGTGGTACCAACTTCTCCATTTTCTGTTGCTGCTTTTGTTCAAGAACATCTGTTGTTGATTTTGTGCTTTATCAAAGTTTTGTTCTATGATTAATTCAAACTGAAGACAGCTCAACTTGTCGAAGTCAAACATAAAAAAAAAAATATTGCTTTGCTATTCATAAATAAATTTTGGTTTACTGTTATGTAAAGTTTACATCATTCAAATCAAAATCTTTCACTTGGACTTTCTCCTTTTCTTTCCATTAAATATTACAAAGTATGAACTCATTAAATATTAATCCTTTCTTTATTGCAGTGCCTTCTAGATTAATTTTGTATATAAAAAACAAGTCTGATTGCACGAAGAGTACATTAAGCATGCATTCTTTCCAAATTACAGCCTACTTTTCATCCCCAACTGCATTCATTGTGAAGGGTCAGAGACCTCTTTCTCTGGCCATCATTAACAAAAGCCCTCTTTCTTCTCAGGCTGCACTCAGTGCCCCCAGAATGTTCACCTACAGTGCTAAGAAGAGGAATGACCTGCTGATCATGTCAATTTATACTACGCTACAGTATCAGAAAATGTTCTACCTTGCTGGATGTAAAGTTCTCAAAAAAGGCTCTCTCTATACTCATTTTTATCCAGAACACGACCAGTGTACTGGTCAACAAAAAGCCCCTTCTAAAACATGTATCAATCAACAGAATGTTACACATAATGCCCCAGAGAAAACACATAAAGAACATTTGATGCCGGCTTCTCTTATGCAACCACTCTTTCACATGCACTGATGCAGTCACTGACAGAGACAAGTCATCATTTACTTATTTAATTTAAGTAGTAGCACAAACAGTACTGTTCCTGGTATTTGGTTGATCGAGTACAAGTTACTCAGTAGTAACTAAGTAAGTCAGATGTGGTCATATAGCCTTGTACATTACCTGTAATTTGTTCTACACTAGTGTCTGTGTATGCATGCATGTATACACACATGTATACGTACAGACAGACACTCGGACACCCCCCCAGCCCCCTCACACACAATATAATACTGCAAACATTTATAAACAAGAAATAGTAGTTTTCTTTAGGTAAAGATAATGATGACAGGTGTGTTGCTTCATAATCTAAAATTCTGTTGTTGGACTGTAAAATATTATAATTTTTTTTTGCACTGATTTTTGTTTGTTTTTTATGTTATGAACCATTATGATTACATAGTCAATGACTTATAAGACCTCTACAGGTTCTATTCATTCACAAAACAGACTGATGTAATTTAAAGTAATTTAATAGTACATTTCTCATCAAAGGGGATTCTGATTCTGAAGCACAACTGCACAATAGAACATGTTGTACAGTGCAGCAGGGACACTCTCACTCCACACCAATTCCTGAATCAGGAAATACCTGTACAGCACACAGAAGCCCCAAGCAAGAGAGATAGACCTATGGAATGTGGACTATTTTTACCCGGACTGCAGAGGGATAGGGTTATTTTGGGCCAAGCCCATCTGTCAAAATTTCTACGGCTGCTGTAGCCATAAGGGTAGGGGTGTGTCACAACTCACCACTTAGTCGAGTTGGTGGCAGTAACAGGTTTATTCTGGTACCTTGACCATGACTGGGGAGAGGGAAGGAAAGACCCCGACACTAATGACAACCTCTTTAGCTGACGACACCAAATTTACATTCAGAATCAAAGTTCTGGGACTGTCCAGTATTGCTCATTTAAAAAAATATATTTAATTTAATTTATTTTATTTTTAATACCACACGCTATTTAAGTATCAGTGCACGTATACTTATGTGTAGTGATACTTTTAGTGTGTGTGTGTGTGTGTGTGTGTGTGTGTGTGTGTGTGTGTGTGTGTGTGTGCGCGCGCACGCACAAGCGCAAATGTGCATACATTTGCAAACACACACACTCAGAATGTCCAAACTTCACATGCATGCAGTGATACATGTACACATGTATGTATACACAGTATACAAGTATGATACCTAATACACACACACACACACACACACACACACACACACACACACACACACTCACTCACTCACACACATGCATACTGTGGTACAAACTGCCACACATCCAGGTCCGTATAATTTTATAAGTAAACCACTTTCTTCACTGCCCTGTTCAGTATTGCTATTAATCTACTGTAGTACTAATATTCCTGCAGAAATATTATTTTATACATACTAACTTAACTAAGTTAGTTAAAATTCAGACTCTTCTTTTAAATAATGGGGAAGTATGCATTAAAAAGGAAAAAAAAATCCTCTACAAACTTTTCATTTTTGTCCAAAAATGTTTTGCAATGTTTTCCTCTTCTATCCGGCAATTCTATTTTTCTCCAATAATTCATAACCAAATTAAGTGGTTTTGACTTTCTCTTTGGGAATAACAATTGTTCTCCAGAATAATTCAATAAATGCAAATAAAAAATACCAAATTAAACCATTCATGTGACGATGTCTATCTCAACTGTGATTGGTCTGTACGGCGTGTTCTGTTAACAATCATAATTTGCTTAGCATTATCAAAGACAACCAGTCAATTCAGAATTTAAAATCAATTATGAATCACTGTATCATGAACCATTTAAAAGCAAATGCACTGAACACTTAAGTTTTATCACAAAAGACAAAATCAGAGAAAAGTGGGAAGGGTCAGTGTGGAGGGGAGTGGGGGCAGGGAATCAGAAATAAACACTATGCACACCCCCAGCTTCATACCCCTTCAAAAACCTGGGAGTGGGATTATCATTATGCTATCATACACTCCATGTTCTTGTCAAGTTTTATCACACCCTTCCACCTCTCTCCTCGAAACATTCCTGGGTTGTCAGCAACCAGTTAACCAGACACCGGGCAGAGGGACGGGAGGGTGTGTGTGTGGGGAGGAGGGGGTGGTGGTGGGGGGGGGGGTTAAGGGGGGGCAATCAATTACCCTCACTTAGACAGGGGTCTCTATCAGCATTAAAGGGGCAAACTTTATCACTCTCCCAAGTCGAGGGTGGCTGAGTCTGCCCACCAATCCCTCGAGCCGCAGAAAAACATCCGACAGTTTTTGCCAAATTCACACATTAAGGAGTCCTAACACCATTCCACAACAGGTTAAAAATGGGCGAGTGGTAACACTTGACTGTGAGCGTGACACTACTGGTAAGCGTGTTACCGGCTTACCAATGACGACTTACAGAACTGCTTTGCATTAATTTGAAATAAAACTACTCTTTTCATTTTATGCGTCTGCAGCTTCTCTACTGTGTGAAGCATAAAAGATAAATTATTCACCGTTAAAATAAAAACACATAATATCAAATGATCAAATTTTCGTTGAGACCGTGCATGCAAGCATGGAAGTGGGCAAGTGTGTGCATGTGCAGCATATTTAATGTGGCACTCTGGGGACCAACATGTATTAAAGAAAAACCTGCATTCACATGATCTGAGAAATCTATTTTATATTACCTGAATATTTATGTATACATACATGTATACACAACATTACTACTAATATCAGGTTTTACAAGTGAGCGGATGGTGTGAGCAGACCAATATTTTATTTACAGTGATGCTGACAATGATCAATACACACTGCTGTGATTGGTGTTTGTCACACACACACACAAAATCTTTCCATGCATGTGCACTCTGAATAATACTATTACTAACAATGTTGCTGGCATTAAATATACACACTAAAGGGACATAACCTCTATTTCATAACATCAACCATGTAACAAAAAGTAACAGAAAGACCTGCACAGTACACCTCTGATGTGAGTGACTGACGATTATGATGACTGCAACAGAGCTGATGCTGACGATGAAAATGATGATGACTGCGACGGCGGCAGAACAAACTAGTCAGGTGAGCAAAGAGGTAACCAGCTGGTAAAAATGGTTCACATCTAGTCACAACCCCTACAGTTTTGCCTGTGAAGTGAGGGGGAAAACCCTCTTGTCCCACTGCAGTGCAGCTGGGAAGATGGGTCTCAGGTATGCCAGGAATCTGGGAACACTCACTGAACAGTCTCAGGCTAGGAGAACCCACTATGAATGTCTACGCTGTATTATAACCTGTTCTCTCCCTCAGGCCCTGCTCACTTGGGCCTCACCAGCAAAATATCTCTAGAGACAAGGTGCTGGATATTGTTTATGTTTAAATTATTATACAGAGCCTGGGCAACCACAGACTGACAGAAAACTGAGCTTAAAGAGGGAATGAGAAAGAGAGAGAGGCAGGCGGTTGGGGGGCGGGAGTGCATGGGGGCGGGGGCGGGGGCAGATGGTTGGGAGAAAGAGAGCCAGAGTGGTGGAGAGAAAAAGAGAAACTAAAGATAAAACACTGACTCAGACTGAGACTTGAATAAATACTTTATCATCCACACTGAAGTATGCATGTCTGCACAGAGACTGTTCCAACTGTTCAGCAAGGAATACACATACACACACTCTCTCTCTCTTTCACCCTAAATTTTCTCTCATAAATTACAAAAATGACTGCATACATTGCTCAGTTGCACAAGCAAACACATACACACACAAACACACATGTATACTAACTATGTATACACACAATGATACATAAACAAACAAGACAAATGATACAGTGACTGCACTTGCACACTCACTGACTCAGTCACATGCGTGAACAATGTGGACATGAACACATCCACCAAAACATCTAATGACCTGTTGTAACAAGGCAGGAGATGTGATGTATAATTTTAAAATTTGATTCCCTCCCAAGTGCATCAATATCTTTAGTTTGTACAATGTCTGCATTTATTACATACCAAAAATCAAATACAAGTGTATAGCCACCCACCCTTCTTTGTTTCTTGTCCTCAGACACAGGCCAACGCAGGAAGACTTAAAAGACTCCATATATATATATATATATATATATATATATATATATATATATATAAGTAATAGTAATACTGTGACACTAGTAGTACTTAGTGTAAAGCAATTGTTGATTATTAATATTAATGACCCAAAGTTATCAAAATATCCATACATGTATATGTGTGTTAAGTACAATATTCATTATTTCATAGCATCCCCATTCCCCACCCACCCCCCCAAAAAAGAAGAAAAATATAAAAAGTTGGCAAGGACATTAAATGAAAGCGCTAGTATTACAGTAGCAGTACCACTGCTACATCTGCTATTACTACAATAACTACTACTACTGTACCATTGAGTACCACAGACAAACACACACATGCAAACACACATGACATACACACCACAAACACACACACTGCTTGCTCAGCTGAATCCATAATATATACCACAGAGAGAGAGAGAGAGAGAGAGAGAGAGAGAGAGAGAGAGAGAGAGAGAATATTACTCTGTCTCTCTTACTTCAATTACTTTTGCTGTTTAGTGGCAATTTTCATTCACAGCTTGTAATGCCATGAGTATGAGTATGACAGTCAGTGAGTCACTCATGAACATCCCCCTTCACTCCCTGTGTCCCTTTCTCCCCCAAGTAAGTGTATGCATGCACACTGTAACATGCGTACACACACACACACACACATGATAAATACACTCGCAAACTTCTCACATGTAATGTATACATATATTATAAACAAAGCCTACAGTAACACACACACACACACACACACATACACACACATGCACACTAACAGTGACACTCACCCCAGTAGGCAATACATGATTAATACACTGTATACGTATCAAGACAGAGGTGTGAGTGTGCTTTACTTTAAGAAACTACGAAGCTTAACTCCACATGTATGTGCCATGTCAGACAGACTAAGAGTGTTCACAAAACACGCACTGAGACTGGGGAAAATATATTCAAAGAAATATATTTCTTCAAACTGGACAACTAGTGAGTGCTTTGTATAACAATACTGATACTGTTCAATACTTTTGAAAATATATTCTACTTTGAGGCTATGCTGTACACGTGCCTGTTACACAATATTATTACTTTAGAAACTGATCAAGACATAAGGAGCATGCACTGTCTACTGAGAAGGAAACAAAGTTTGTAACACAAGGTATCAATTTGTTCAACACAGACCAACTATCCACCTGCTCACTGACTCATTCTATTGCCATCAACTGTCATAACTGCGAAAGAATGCAGATAAATTTTTGACATCTATTAATATTGTTAAGCACATGTTTATGTAAGCATGTTTCATCATAACCTAAAAATAAATAAAAGGAAAGAAATACAGAGCAAGATAAAAAAAAAAAAATCAAAAAAAAAATCAGAAGAGTTAAAACATAAAAAAAAAAAACACAGGATGTCAGGAGTCGGTGTTCTAATTCATATCCAATGACAGTTTTCTAACTCAAACATTCAGACTGTACAAACAGTGTCACCTGAAGTATTAGAGTACAAATAAAATCAGTTCAAGTATGCAGAAACAATGCCAGCAGATCTTGACTTTGAAACGGTGTGAGCTCACAAGGACTCAAAGGGGGATGAAGGGGGCATAACAGACGGCACAAACATGCATCATAACTATGAACAAAAGTATATCCGATGACTAAGTAAATAAAACGACTTTATTGTATGTTGCGCACCTGTTTGTGTACCTGTGGAGTGCAAAAGCTGAACTCGCTGTGCACTGCACAGGAAAAAGTGCAGACTGAAGGGCATTGTGTGATCAGTGAGCTATGTTATCCCTTTTGTTTAAGTATGTGGTTGTTCTAAGTGATCGTGCAATTAACTGGTGACCAAACATTCTGTTTTCACGGGCGACAGGTACTCCAAATCCTCCTAAAGAAGACAATTTGTCCGAAGCCCCGCCCCTCTCGTGCCTCCTCCATATTAGGTGTGCAATCAAAACCTCGGCAATGGCGGCTGCTACCGAACGTCCAGAAACTGACAGTAAACACCTGACAGCTTGAAATAGCGCAGTAACAATAATATGTGCGTGCATTGTTTTGTATGAACACACCTTTCTCTGACCAACACCTCTCGGAATTGTATCTTATCGACAAGAATTAGTGCAAACTAAAAGGTAACAAGCACTGACCTTCTTCTGCTGCTTTTCCCATGCCGGGTCGAGTAATCCTTCTCTGTCCCACTCCTCCTCCTCCTCCATGTACCCATCGTAGTACGGATCCCCCATCATTTGGTACTCCTCTCCTCCCTGACCTCACAGACGTGGGAAAATATTAAAACGTAAATTTTGAAGACATAAAAAACTTCATCAGCCACACAGTTGCTTGGAAGGGGCTGACACCACCACCCCGCCAGGAGAGCTTTTAGTCACGTGACCTATGACGGCGGAAGTGAACACTCTGAGGTCGGTTTCGTCACCATTCATATGTCAAAGGTTACAGCGCGCGTGTCACAAACGCCGAAGGCACGCACACACACAGGCGCAGACAGGTAGAATATCACCGGCTCACTGACATTGTATTGGCTGTACTACAGATCCCCATAGGCTTTGGTCATCAGTAGAAAAAAAAAAAGTATTTAGAGACTAACTGTGAGGAGATTATAAAGACCGAGGCAGACGGAGCGTGTTTCGAGCTTCCGACTCTGCATACGTCAATCAAACTTACGCGTTGTTGCACACACACTCCACCCACACCCACACACGGGATCGAATCCTGTTTAAAATCCAAAGAGATCATTCGAGTTTTTTCCTGTAAAGCTTTGCCTTGCTTGCCACTCCTCATTCCCTATTTAACAGCGCATTGTTAATGCTGCCCATTCAAATTCTTATGCCATGTGGAAATTCCGATCATTTCAGTCAATGAGTAACGTGAGAGCGTCAGTTGTAGCATGACCAAATATGGCAAAAGTGACCTCAGTGTTTATGTCGGGACGACTTGAGCACATGTTTCGGACCGTAAACTGAACGAGGGGGGCGTTTTTTGTATGTGTGTTTCGTCTCGACTGGGTGCATCTGTACCGATAGTTGGACAGGAATCGGCGACTACGATTCAAGTAAAATGATTGTAGTTGCCGTTTGCCGTGTATTGACGGCTTACCGCAGTAAGCATGAAATATTATTATTATTATTATTATTATTATTATTACTATTACTATTATTACTATAATTATTGTTATTATTATTCTACAGTTTAGTATTAGGTCATCATCACAATATCAATAATAATAATAATAATAATAATAATGATGATGATAATAATGATGATGATGATGATAATAACAATGATGATGATGATGATGATGATAATAATAATAATGATGTTATCATCACTATTCATTTATATATTTACTGTATTTCATTTTTTCATAATCATTATATAACATACTTTTTACTGAGTATAACGTCATCATCATCATCATATCACTAATATTCATGATGATTATTATCATTACTATTATCATCAACTGCAGTATTAGTAGTAAGTAGTAGTAAAAACTGAATACGTGGTCCACACAGTAAACCGTAGTACTGATGGTGTGTCACTGATGATCTATTGTACTTGATCGATCGAGTGCGCGACAGTACCACCCGGCGGGTTTCGGCTGGACTGCGGGAAAAAATCTGTGGTTTTGCAGCGACTACTACAAAGCGTATCTGGGAACCGTCTGTCCACCTTTGTCTGTCTGTCTTTCAGTCAGTTTATCTCTCTCCCTCCCTCACCCCCTCTCTCTCCCTCCCTCTCTCTCAGTATCAGTACACACTCTGAAGTCATCATTCAGTTCAGTGTTGGCTGACTGAGCCACTGATGCCTGACCGGCGTACGTGTGTGTGTGTGTGTGTGTGTGTGTGTGTGTGTGTGTGTGTGTGCGTGCGCGTGTGCGTACGTGTGTGCGTGTGTGTGTGTGTGTGTATGTGTGTGTATGTGTGTGTGTGTGTGCGGTGTGTGTGCGCGCGTGTGTGCGTACGTGTGTGTGTGTGTGTGCGCGCGCGCGCGTGCGTACGTGTGTGTGTGTGTATGTATGTGTGTGCGTGTGTGTGTTTGCCAGGCGCGCCTGCGCCGGTCCGGGACCTGGTAGAATATTTCACGTGTGTCGCTGTGTTGGATGCCAGTTGAAATGAATCACTGCAACACTAATTAATCTGAACAACAACAACTGTGTGTGCTGTTTGACTGAGTGTGCCGGTAGTGGTGTTTAACACGGGTAAACTGGTGTTCAGTTGTCGTTTGTCGTCGTAAGTAATGGAGAGAGAGAGAGAG
>JAAQRG010297072.1:0-7500 GCA_011634625.1 Babylonia areolata
TCTGTTGTTTGTCTGTGTCAGTTCGTAGAGCTGATGTTGGAGGTATGTCTGTTGTTTGTCTGTGACAGTACGAAGAGCTGATGTTGGAGGTATGTCTGTTGCTTGTCTGTGACAGTACAAAGAGCTGATGTTGGAGGTATGTCTGTTGTTTGTCTGTGTCAGTACAAAGAGCTGATGTCGGAGGTATGTCTGTTGTTTGTCTGTGACAGTACAAAGAGCTGATGTTGGAGGTATGTCTGTTGTTTGTCTGTGTCAGACCGGGCTGCTGATGTCGGAGATCCAGGAGATGCAAGCACTGGAGGGGGTCTGTGCCCTGGTTTGCTGTGTTAGCCTGACCTGCACCCTCTATGTCCTCCTGCTCACCAGTCCGGTCTTCAGGTTAGTGTTTGTTCGGTAAATAATATATTATCAGGCGTTCAGGTTCGTTCGTTTTTTTGCTTAAAATGTCTATCCACAACTGTGATTTTGGACGAAAATCCATCACCCTCCCCCACCCCCCATCCCACCCATGCCTTAATTCATCACTAATTTCCCTGTTCCTCTCTCCTCATTTTCATTCATTATGCCCATCGCTCCTGGTGGAGCATAGGCCATCGACTACCCCTTGCCATCACACTCTGTTCTGGGCTGTTCTGGCCATTCCAGTCCAGTTGGTCCCTTGCTGCTTCAGTTCTGCCTCGGTATCTCGCCTCCAGCTGTTGCGAGGCCGGCCTCTCTTCCTCTTTCCCTGCGGGTTCCAGGTCAGGGCTTGGCGTGTGATGCTGGACGCTGGCTTCCTGAGGGTGTGTCCGATCCAGCCCCACTTCCTCCGCGGTATCTGCTTGGCAACTGGTCCCTGCCCCGCTCTCTCCCACAGATCTTCGCTTCGGATCTTCTCCTGCCATTGGATCTTGTAGATGCGCCTCAGACAGGTGTTAAAGAATGTCTGTTCTGCTAAGATCTCCCTTCTAGGGTGCCTCAGTGCGTCCCTAGCAAGGGAGTGAACTCTGTAGCCGCACCTCCTCGCCACGTTAATGTGGGTGTTCCTGCGGGGACATGGGGCAGAATGGGCATGACCTAGTCATGGCGAACGCGGCACGGGTGCGGACGATCGGCGCAATAGCAAGACTAGCTCTCGGCAACTCACTCAAGAGAGGTCGCAGACTAGACTGGTCAGGGTAGATGGAGCTCATTAGCCTTGGCAGGCAGTCCATCTAGGAGAAGGAAAACTCTGATTTCAAACCAACGGGTGGGATACCCGGCAAACAATCTCCCCCTGTGCTCACAGGGCAGGTCTTTGGACCATGGGCCCCGGGTAGATGGAGCTCGTTAACCTTGACAGGCAGTCCATCTAGGGGAGGGATCCCCAATCTCTCACATCCCCCTGTGCTCACAGGGCAGGACTCTTTAGACCTGAGCTAAGGGAGAAGCCCCCTGACAGAAAACTTGATCCGGCCTGCCGAAGACGGAGTGTGTCAGCTACGGCGCAGGTTTCTGGTTAAAAATTCAGGACACACACGCATCAACGATTATGGTTATGCGTCAGACCACTTTGTCGTCATGGCGTCGTCCCTATCAGCGACAACCGGGGAGGGACGGAGCCGGGCCTCCTGCCTCAAAGGGGCCCACCAAAGCGACCGGTGCCTCTGTCAACCTGAAGGTCAGGGGAAGGCAGAGTAGAGCGACTGACCAGACAAATTCACCACCTGTCAACCTCACAGTAGCTCAGTGGAATGCAGAAGGGCTGAGAAACAAGAAACCAGAACTCCAGGAGTTTCTCCGAAATAACAACATTGATGTCATCTGCATTCAGGAGACCCATTTGAAAGATCCCCAAAGATTTTTTATTAGAGGCTACGAAGCCTTCCGCCAAGATCGAGAGGACAGACACAAGGGAGGAATCCTCACCCTCATCAAAATCTCCATCCCTGCAATAGAAACAAGCAGATCGGGAAAAGAGGAGCTAGAACATCACACAGTCAAGCTGCTACTGCCCAGCGGAGAACTACTGATCACCAACTGCTACAGCCCTCCAGGCTCAGCTCTAGCGCTACACAAAGTGAGACTTGAAGCTTCCAGACACCTTGTGGTTGGAGACTTCAACAGCCACTCGCCAAGCTGGGGCTATGAGGAAATGGACTCACGCGGTGAGGAAGTAGAGGACTGGATGATGGACAACAAGCTCATCCTCATCAACCATCCAGAGGACAAACCCACCTGCTACTCCAGAGCATGGAAGACCTGCTCAACACCAGATCTGGCCATCGCCACAGAAGAGGTTCAGCGACTCACCTCCAGAACAGTCAACACACAGCTAGGGGGAAGCGACCATCTGCCAGTCATCCTCAGCATTTCCAGCATAGGATGCACCCAGCACAGAATGGAACCCAGCTGGAACTTCAAACGAGCTAACTGGACTCTCTTCAAAGGAAAAGCAGACAACCTCTGCCAAGACATCAGTACCTCCAACAACCTCAACAATAATGTCAACCTTTTCAGCGATGCACTGCTGCGAGCAGCAAAGCAGTCCATCCCAAGAGGGAAACGCAGAAACTACAAGCCCTACTGGAGTGACACTCTGAAACAGCTCCATGCAGACCTAGACTCCGCCAGAGAAACCATGGAGCAGAGCCCCACTCCTGACAACATCCGGGAATACAACACCATCAAAGAAACCTTCCAACAGCAGAAGAGAACAGAGATACAGAGGAGCTGGAATGAGAAGACCGGCAGTCTCAACATGGAGAAGGACACCGGCAAGTTGTGGAACCTGACCAAGCTTCTGAACGAAGACACGGGCACCAGACACAGCAGAACTGTCATTGAGGAAAATGGCAAGCACCACGCGGGCAAGCAGGCAGCCAACATCCTTGCAGATTTTTACAGAGAGGGCAGCACCACAACACTCCCTGAAGCCCGAGTGCAGGAAGTCCAGAGGGAGATCAAGGAGAAGCTGAAACAGCAGAACCCGAGTCAGTCCATGATGACAGCCTTCTCCATGGCCGAACTCAGTGCAGCCATCAGGAAACTGAAGAAAAAGAAAGCCCCTGGGAAAGACGGCATCCCGAATGACATGATCAAGAACCTGGGACCTGTAGCCAGACAGAAGCTCCTCTTGATCATCAACCAGTCCTGGGACACAGGGAAACTTCCAGACCAGTGGAGAGAAGCCATCATCGTCCCCATCAGAAAGAAGCAGAAGGATAAGACTAAGAAGTCCAGCTATCGACCAATCAGCCTCCTGAGTTGTCTGGGCAAGGTGATGGAAAGGATGGTGAACACTCGACTCCTGAAACACCTTGAAGAAAACCACCTGCTCAGCAATACCCAATCAGCCTACAGGAAAAACCGCAGCACCGAAGACCAGCTGGTGTACCTTGCACAGGAGATAGAGACTGCCTTTCAAGAAAAGAAGAAGGTGCTTGCAGTCTTCGTGGACCTAACCAAGGCCTTCGACAAGGTCTGGAAGGCAGGACTTCTCCTGAAGCTCCTCAACAAGAAAGTGGAAGGGAAGATGTACCGCTGGATGCAGGATTTCCTCCAACACCGCAGGGCAAGGGTAAAACTCGACGGGAAAACCAGCCATCGGGTCACTCTACAGCAAGGTGTGCCGCAAGGAGGAGTCGTTTCCCCTACACTTTTCCTCATCTTCATCGACGACATCGCTGAGAAGATCTCCAAGCATGTCTCCAGAGCCCTCCACGCTGATGACTTTGCTGCCTGGAGTGCTGCGGAATACCTCACGTCCGCCAGCCACAGAATGCAGGAAGCACTCAACCACGTGGGAACATGGGCCTCTGCCTGGGGAGTAGACATCAACACCACCAAGACAGTCTCAGCAATCTTCTCGCTGTCACCGATGTCAGAAACCTCCCACCTCAAACTGAACGGAAAGCAGTTGAAACAGGATGACACGCCAATGTACCTGGGTGTGAAGCTCGACAAGCGATTGACATGGAACCCCCATCTCAAGGACATCGAGAGACGAGCAACCAGAAAACTGGCCATCCTGAAAAAACTCGCCGGGACCTCTTGGGGTGCCAACAGCAGCATACTGCAGAGGGTGTACACTGGAACCGTCAGGCCAACCCTGGAGTATGGCAGCACTGCCTGGGCCACGGCATCAGCAACCAATACAAGCCGCCTGAGCAAAGTTCAGAACGCAGGGCTACGGCTGATCACTGGCGGGATAAAGACGACTCCAGTTCAGGCGATGGAGAAACACACAGGCCTCCACCCACTCGAAGATAGACGAGAGGAAAAAGTCTTCATCCACAGCGAGAAGCTCCTGCGCATGCCAACTCACCCAATGCACGAAAAACTGAAGCACCCAACAAAGAACAGACTGAAGCGGACCAGCTTCAACCACTTCTCCAAGGCCCTGCACCGCCAACATGAAGACCTGCTGCCCTCGTCCCCTGCCGAGATGGAAACACTCCCCGACTTCGAGGAACCGGCCGACCAACTGGAAGGAGTCTCAATCATCACAAAAGTCCCTGGCATCGACCAAAAGGACTGCCAAGCCCCTCCCCTGCTGAAAGCTCTGACATTGGAGATGATTGAGACTCAGTACAACCCCAGCGAATGGACGCACGTCTTCACAGACGGATCCTCGGAGGGAGCGGTGAAGAATGGAGGAGCAGGCATCTTCATCAGGCACACAGATGGAAGACTGACCCCTGGAGCCTTCCCCACAGGAAGAATCTCCTCGAACTACAGAGCGGAGACAGCAGCACTACTCCATGCTGCACAAGGCCTCAGGACGTCAGTCAGCCCACCACCAAAGATAGCCTTCTTCACTGACTGCAGATCTCTCCTGCAGGGACTCCAGTCAACCAGAAACGAACAGCAGCTGACAAACATCAAAGCAGCCCTTCATGACCTTTCAAAACGGTCGACTGTCACTGTTCAGCGGGTTCCTTCTCACTGTGGAGTCACGGGGAACGAAAAGGCCGATGCTCTCTCCAAGGCAGGCAGCAAAATGAAGCAGTTCAGCCACCCCGTGACCTACAGAGAGGCCAGGACCATCATCCACAACCGTTACCAGAACCAGTGGAAGAGAAGGCTGGGTGCAAACAGTGGTGTCGATCCAATCCACCAGCTCCAGAGACACCAGCAGACAGTCCTCCTCAGACTGAGAACTGGCCACTGCCGACTACTGAGTCACCTTCACCGTATGAAGATCGCCCACACTGATGAGTGTCCATGTGGCACTGGACCCCAGACCCCTGAACACATCCTCCAATACTGCCCAACCCATGAAGCTCTACGGCGTCAAACCTGGCCAGGGGGCACAGAGCTACAGGCGCAGCTTTGGGGAGACCGCCACGACCTGGAGAAGACCGTGGGTTACATCGGGGCGACAGGGGTGACCGTCTGACGCAGCCAAAACATCGAACGCAGAAGAAGAAGAAGAGTACAATTAACATCAAAGAAGTTTTACACACACCTAGTACCTATCTGTATTCTTCTTTCTATTCTTCTTTTTCTTTTACCTCTCCTCCTCCTCTTCCTTCTTCTTCTCCTCCTCCTCCTCCTCCTTCTTCTTCTTCTCCTCGTCCTCCTCCTCCACGTCCTCTTCCTCCTTCTTCTCCTTCTTCTTCTCCTCCTCCTCCTCCTACTTCTTCTCGTTCGTCAGATGGACATCCCAGTGCCCTACTGAATTTCAGACTTATACTGCGCAAAAACAAGTTTCAGATTCGGTCGTAACCTGTGTTGTCATTTCTGTCCCGCAGAATTCAATGTGAGTTAAAACATTGGTGTTCCGAAGAATTGGTGTTCCGACTCTTTCCCTTTTATGAGTGGCTATGGTCTATGAGGAATAAGATGTTCGCGTTTGCTTTCTTCTTCAGTTTGTAGTGCAGGGTTTGTTTTTTTTATCACTCACCCGAGAAACTAGTGGACTGGGAATTCCAGAGTAAAGTGAAGTCACATGTTTCAACAAGTCATCATACTCAGTGAACTGACAGGAAAAAAAAAATCTCACATGAAGATGTACGTAGCAAACATAAGTCGGTGAAGTTTGGTGTGTGTGTGTGTGTGTGTGTGTGTGTGTGTGTGTGTGTGTGTGTGTGTGTGTGTGTGTGTGTATTACCTACTTATTTATTTATGTATTTGTGATATGTTTAAAACTTTGATTTGTGGTGCAATTATGACAGGTTGTTACATTTGAGTGATCTCAGGTGGTGCTTGTAAGGTTAATGGAAGGATGAAAGGTGTGTGTGTGTGTGTGTGTGTGTGTGTGTGTGTGTGTGTGTGTGTGTGTGTGTGTGTGTGTGTTTTGTGTTATGTGTGTGTGTGTGTGTGTGTGTGTGTGTGTGTGTGTGTGTATTACCAACTTTTTCATTTATGTACTTGTGATATGTGTAAAACTTTGAAATGTGGTACAATTATGACAGGATGTTATATTTATGAGTGAACTCAGGTGGTGCTTTGTAAAGGGTTTTTTTTTAATGGAAGGATGAAAGGTGTGTATGTGTGTGTGTGTGTGTGTGTGTGTGTGTGTGTGTGTGTGTCTGTGTGTGTGTGTCTGTGTGTGTGTGTCTGTGTCTGTGTCTGTGTCTGTGACTGAAGCCTGACTGAATGACACCGGAAACGAATGCTGAGTGTCTGAAGGCAGTCCGCTCTACTTCTAAGGAGGCAGCCCGTTGTGTATATGACACCGTGTTAGTAAAGCGCATACAGCTTGGTCTCTGACCGAGGATAGGCGCTGTACAAGTACCCATATCAATCACCATAATTTGATTTGATTTGATTTGACCCATATCAATCAATCAATCAATCAGTCAATCAGTCAAAGTGCTGGCTGCTATCTAGATAGGTTTCGTTTCTTCCTTTTTCGAATCTTTAGATTGTTACACACACACACACACACACACACACACACACACACACACACACACACACACACACACACACACACACACACACACACCAAACAACAAACAAAAAAAACCCCAGTACAACATAAGATATGAAAACAGACGGATTAGAGAACAGAATGGATCGCTTTTATTAGTATTGTATTACTCTTTTAGATTGTTCTGTGTGAAATGTCAGATCTTTCCCAGGGGACAGCGCGTCGCCACAACGCAGTGCCACTTCTGTTTCTTTTTTCTCTTCTTCTACCTGTAAGTATAGTTTTGTTTTTACCATCAAAGTGCATTTTTCTGCAAAATTTTCACCAGGAGCAACATTTTTGTTGTTGTTGCCGTGGGTTCTTTTACGGACGCTAAGTGCATGCTGCACACGGGACCTCCGTCTGTCGTCTGATCCGACGAAAGGCTATAGCACCCAGACCATCACTCGAGGTCTAGTAGAAGGGGAGAGAGAGAATAAAATTGCCGTTTCTGTATCTGAGAATCAAACCCTTGGACATTCGCTTCCTAGTTGGGCTTATGACCACCACTGGGCCAACGTTCCACGTTGCTGGCGATGCTCCCCACTTTGTGGGATGGACACTTTTTTTTAATTTGTTGTTGTGGTTGTGGTTTTTGTTGTTGTGGTTGTTCTCTGCACGTG
>JAAQRG010297072.1:12500-14779 GCA_011634625.1 Babylonia areolata
AAGGAAAATGAATATTGCTCAGCTTTCTTGATCTTTTAGCAGTCTGTGACTGATTGCAGCAAACTAATTTTATGTCTGCTAATCCCACAACCTTTTCCTTAATCTGCACTATAAAATGACCAACAGACAAGGGATATAATCTAATTCATTTGTGAAATGCTAAGCACTGCATTATGATCGACGATGATTTTGATGATGATGATGATGATGACGATGATGGCGGTGGCTATGGTGGTGATGCAAGTAGTTGAAATCAAATCATCATCATCATCATCATTATTGTTGTTCTTCTTCTTCTTCTTCTCCTTCTACTACTACTACTACTACTACTTCTTCTTCTTCTCCTTCCTTTACTACTACTACTACTACTTCTTCTTCTTCTTCTAATTCTTCTTCTCCATCTACTACTACTACTACTTCTTCTTCTTCTTGTTACTATTACTGCTACTACTATATTATTATTATTATCATTATTGTTGCAGAGTGATCAATGCATCCAGAGGCCCACCACTTTCGCCCGGGAACAAGTTCAGACCCAGCCCATACTTTCAACGAAAGGAGAGAGAGAGATCGTTGTCAGCCGGTGTGAAAAGACTCTGGAACACACTCTGCCAAATCCAGCCCAGGTCCCACCAGATGCATCTCACGGCAAAACTGAGTCTGGTCTCCAAGAGATCATTGTCAGCCAATGTGAAAAGACTCTGGAACACACTCTGCCAGATCCAGTCCAGGTCCCAGCAGATGCATTTCACAGTAAAACTGGGTTCGATCTCCACGGACGAGCTCAAGAGAACGAATCTCCGAACGACGAGAATGCCGAAGCTTGCGTTGTGGCCGCAGAGACCGAAGGGAAAGAACACGTTGCCTCAAAAAACGACTTAAGCATGTCCAACACTTTTGTTGATCAACACAAGATGGACGGCTCTGTTGATCCACACAAGGATGGCTCTGTTGATCAACACAAGAAGGACGGCTCTGTTGATCAACACAAGATGGACAGGTCTGTTGATCCACACAAGATGGACGCCTCAGTTGATCAACACAAGATGGACGGCTGTGCTGATCAACACAAGATGGACGCCACAGTTGATCAACACAAGATGGACGCCCCAACTGGTCAACACAAGATGGACACTCCACTTGATCAACAAGAGACAGACGGCTGTGCTGATCAACACAAGATGGACGGCTTTGGTGATCAACACAAGGTGGATACTCCAGTTGATCAACACAAAATGGACGGCTCTGTTGATCAACACAAGATGGACACTCCAGTTGATCAACACAACATGGACGCTCACAAAATGGAGGCAGCAGGATATCCAGACGCATGCGGAAATGTCAACAATTAAAGCCCGTGCTGAAAGAAGCTTATCCAACTCACAAGTCGCTCAGCCCAGCCGACGACCAGGATCGGGTAGGTGACATGAAGAACGCAGACTTCGTCGTGACCATGATACCGGAAATGATATAAATCATCCGGGCACTGAGCTGTGAAGATCCAGCTTCACGCGCTTTAACTTCTTAGGACGCTGGCGATATACCAGACAAACTATTCTGTTCCCCAAACGGACACTGTTGAAGAAGTTCGATGCTGCAGGTCAGATCAAAATCTATCTTAATTACGAATCTCGGGGGAACAAATGAGATGGTATTTATCAAAAAGCATGTCATTAAATGTCCAAGGGAAGAGCATAGGAGCCGTGTTGTGTGAAGTGTGTGTGTGTGTGTGTGTGTGTGTGTGTGTGTGTGTGTGTGTGCGTGCGTGCGTGCGCGCGCAAATATGTGTATTTGTGTGCAAGTGTGTGTGTGTGTGTGTGTGTGTGTGTGTGTGCGCGCGCGCGCGTGTGTGTGCAATTGTGGATACGTGCAATTGTGTGGGTGGGCGGGTGGGGTGGGTGGAGGTTTGTCAATGTGTGTATTGTTCCAGGACTCTTCCTTCCGAGTGTATCTGTGTATGCGCGCGCACGCGCGCACGCTCGTGTACTTGTGTGTGTGTGTGTATGTGTGCGTGCGCGTGTATGTGTGTGTGTGTGCGTGTGTGTGTGTGTGTGCGTATGTGTGTGTGCGTGTATGTGTGTGTGTGTGTATGTGTGTGTGTGTGCGTGTGTGTGTGTCTGCACGCATACATATGAGTGCGCACGTATACATGTGCGTGTGTGCTAGCAAGCTTGCTGATGGATGCCCATTTGTTATCTTTTTTTTTCCTCTCTATTACTTCATTATCAATATTTCATCCACTTTATTGTATGATGTGTGTGTGTGTGTGTGTGTGTGTG
>JAAQRG010297082.1:0-7500 GCA_011634625.1 Babylonia areolata
CGTGCACACACACACACTCTCTCTCTCTCTCTCTCTCTCACACACACACACACACTGACACCACACACACACTGACACCACACACACACACACACACACACTGATACACACACACACACACACACACACACACACACCACACACTCAGTAACACCACTCACACACTGACACGCACACACACACACACACACACACACTGACACCACTAACACACTGCACACACACACACTCTCTCTCTCTCTCTCTCTCTCACTCACACACACACACTCTGACACACACGCACACACATACACACACACACACACAAACACTGACACCACACACACACACTGACACCACACACACACACACACACACACACACACACACACACACTGACACCACACACACACAGATACATGTGAATCATGTGCATGCACCGATATTTCATTGCAGGTGTACATATCAGTACACCTTCATCAGCCTGTGTTCACACTACACACTGACGCGTGCGTATGCTCGTAAAACACAAACATGCGTATTTTATATTCCGACAAAACACACTTAAAAGATTTTTTGAATGTGTCAATGCCAAAAAGGAATGTCGTGGAAGTCGCCTGATCGAGACTTTCACCACAATTTTCACTGCATGTTTTACTGACGATTCTGTCTTTTTGTGAAACATACCCATTTGCTTTGTTAAATGTTGTCAATTCTTCAGTGTCAGTTTCAGTTTCTCAAGGAGGCGTCTGACTACGGTTCGAACAAATCCATATACGCTACACCACATCTGCGACTCCGAGGAGGCGTCACTGCGACGTTCTCGGACAAATCCATAAATGCTACACCACATATGCGAGGCAAGATGCCTGAATGTGACCAGCAGAATAACCCAACGCACTTACTCAGGCCTTGAGTGCATGCTTATATTTGCGTACCTATCAGAGTAAGTGTGTGTGTGTGTGTGAGAGAGAGTGTGTTTGTGCGTGTGTGTGTTAGTGTGTGTGTGTGTGTGCGCGCGCACATGTCAGTATGTGTGTGTGTCAGTGTGTGTGTGTGTGTTGTGAACTTTTGTCCAGAGCAAAACCTGGTTGGAGTGTGAAGTTATCTGGTGCTTCCCCCCGCCGCCCCCCCCCCCCCCCACCACCACTCTCTCTGTCTCTGTCTGAGTGCATGCTTATATATTTGTGTACCTATCAGAGTATGTGTGTGCGTGTGTGTGTCAGTGTGTATGCGTGTGTGTGTGTGTGTGTGTGTGTGTGTGTGTACTGAAGCATGTATTTTAGTCACACACACACACACACACTCACACATGTAAATCAGAGTACTGAACCATGTATTTTAGTCTTAAACACACACACACACACACATACACATGTAAATCAGAGTACTGAAACATGTATGCTGGTTTCACACACACACACACACACACACACACATGTAAATCAGAGTACTGAACCATGTATGCTGGTTTCACACACACGCACACATGTAAATGAGTATACTGAACCATGTATGTTAAACTCATGCACACATACACACACGCACATACACACATGTAAATCAGAGTACCGAACTATATATTTTAGTCTTACACACACACACACACACACACACACACACACACACACACACACACACACACACACACACACATGTAAATCAGAGTACTGAACCATGTATTTTAGTCTTAAACACACACACACACATGTAAATCAGAGTAGTGAACCATGTATTTTAGTCTTAAACACACACACACATACACACACACACACACACATGTAAATCAGAGTACTGAAACATGTATGCTGGTTTCACACACACACACGCACACATGTAAATGAGTTTACTGAACCATGTATGTTAAACTCACGCACACATGCACACACGCACATACACACACACATGCAAATGAAAGAACTGAACCATGTACATTGTATCCACTTTTCACTTTGATCTTTGACGGTTTTCAACCAGTCAGTGTTACCATTGTCTGCTCTTTTTGGTAAGTAGACCGATACACAATTGACAATAACTGAATCAGAAAACTTGATAGTGGTGGCACATGACGAAATATTTTCTACTTTTTTGGGAACGGGTGACTGATACAATATTGTAGTCCGATACGGATATAAATAGCAGTGTTGATCTTTGCGTCAGGTCGTGCTTGATCAACGACTGGTGGGAAATAGAACTGCTTCAGTTTAGGGAGGTTATTCTTTTTGACATTTAAAGACTGAAGCAGAATAACATGAAACTCGTTTGATGCAAGGTCTTGTCGTAAATAGTCAATGTTTGTGGACAATGATCTGCAGTTCCATTGCATTATCTTGATATTGTTTTTTTAAAAACATTGTCAAAATGATATGAATAGATAATATTAATATGTGAGCTGCTAAATTAACTATAATAACTGCCGAAATAAATAGAAAAAAAAACTGTAGTTTATCAATGAATACTTGATTACCACCGAGAGTGTCACAAGTGATTCTCTCACAAAGTGCGGCAGATGACGGATTCTGGAATACAGTCAGCACAGTTGATCCGACTTGCTTTGTTATTGCGAAAGTAAACTACTGCAAGTTTATGACTAAATTAACTTATCCGTTTGTTTAAGTTATGTTTATGAACATGTACTCTGTTGTGTGATTGAGATTAAGTTAGTTTTTGTATATGTTTTGTACATCACAGAGCATGGTATCATAACTTGATTTGTAATTTATGCTACTGTTATTAACACTGAAAGTTCATTGTAAACATCATATTATGAACTGTTAACTAGGATTATTCTTTGTCGCTTATATCTTAATAACACCCTCTCAACATGTCAAATATGTTCCACCAATCGTCTCTTTGTCCAGGAAAGCGTGGAGGTCCCTGTCGGTGGAAAGGGGCTGCCCTGGGGGGTTGCTGCCTGGTCCTGGTTGTTCTCTTGGGTTTTGTCCAAAACAGTTGTCGTACGTGGCGCCCAAGGTTCACGGCCAGGGTGCTGGAGCCTTTCCTCGTGGGGTGGATGCTGTCCTGGAGGTTGATGGGGTGGAGACTGTCGTGGGAGACCAGCGACACGCCTTTTAATTCAAATAGGTCGTTGGAAATGACAGCATTAAACAGCTGTCGTTTGATTTCCAGTTCTGGGTGTTTAACTGGAGCTACTTTGCTGACGATGATGCGGGCTTGAGGGTGACTTTTGTGAACAGATGTTACGACTTCAACAAACTTCTTACTCACTGTCCGGGCGTCTTCCTTTTTCAGATTGTTGATACCGCAGTGCAGTACAATGCCGTCGAGGGGCCTGCTGGCTGCTTCGGTGGTGGCATCAAGTTGTCGTTGAAGATCTTCTATGTTGTATGTCTTTTGAGGCACGGCAGCAAATCCGTAGGACTGGCCTAGCCTCTTTTGTTGCACACCTTTGAGAACCGAGTCATAATGCTACGTTCACACTAGGCTGTAACCACGATCTAACCAAATGGTTACATCGCTCTCTAACTCACTGGAACCACGAATTTTTGGTTGCAGTGGGTTCCCATCGGTTAGACGATTTTTCGGGAAGACCTGATTTTTGGTTAGATAGGTGGTTAGATGGCCCCCAAAAATATGACTCGGGAGATAAAAATTTTTCGAGGTTACATCGCCCGATCAAGTTATAAACGGTTACAAAGGCATTCACACTAGTCCCCGTCGGTTCCAGTGAGTTAGAGCAGCAAATAGAGGCGGAGCCGAGTTTGAAAAAAACTCCGACGTCAAAACAAAATAGCATGCCTTGCACGCACGCTGCGTGCGGTATGCAAATTGTCTGGCCCGACACATCTAACCGACTGCAAGTGATTGCAACCTTCTTTGCATGGTTGGGGTCAGTTATAGTGAGTTACATCGACGCGTGTTGTAACTTGATCAGTTACAGTGTGAATGTATTTAAGCTGGCTGACTGTCATTTTTTTTCGTTCTTCTTGCTGCGTCTACACGAATCCACGATTCATGATGACAGGTCAAGATGGAATGAAGAGACCCCCCTGAAACAAGGGGGTTTTATACTTTCAAAGGGAGTTACAAGACCCAAGTTCCAACAGGTTGCAGCAGGTCACAGCAGGCTGGTGGAGATGCACAACCTCAAGACCCCCCACCTCATGGAAACCCACGGGAACCACAGAAAACAAAAGTATACCCCAATCTGTACATGACGCCTCAGCCACAGCACCCCTGTAACTTGGCTTGTAACTTGTTCAAGTTAGAACGAAGTTACAACGGTAGTTAGATGCCACCAGTCTAACTTCAGCGCAAAACAAAACCCAGCATTTTCGGGATTTACGTCTTTTGCCGCACTGACGTCATTTGTTTTCCTTGGCCGTTTTTTTTTTCTTTTTTTTTCTTTTCTGTTAATCCATTTTGGGGGTTTTGCTGGTTTTGGGGGTGCGCGGCAGTCGTCGTGGGTCGCAATGGGGCAGAGGGGACCTTTTTGGCAATTTCTGAGAAGGTGGGTGGGCACGGGACGTCTGTCTGCGTGGCTGAGTTCTGCAGACTCACTTGCCTCGTCCTGGTCAGCTTTTCGATCAGACGGTTTTGGTTGTTGACCGTCTTTTCCAGGGAGGCCACACGGTTACACAGTTCCAGGATCGTTCTTTTCAGATCCTCCATACCTGTGATGTCGCTCCTTATTTCGTTTTGGTTCCTGCCTTCCTCACATTCGGTCTCAACGGACCCGGGTTCTGGGTTGCTGGGGCTCTTCTGGGACTTGCTCTTCGGTACGGTAGGTTTCTCCTGCCCTCTGGCTTCTTTGGGCGTGTCTTCCTTTTCAGGGGTGTGCGAAGAAGTCGTCGGGACACAAGGGTTGAACTTATTTCTTCTTGCACGTGTTGTCCTAGTCATGGCAGTAGATTTCTTACAATAACTGAGCAGTCGGGCTTCAGGCGTTGACTATCTCCGCCATCTTGGATGTACTAGAATTCCTGACGTACCCACTCACCGACCAACAGCTATAGATTTAACATTGACTTCACCCAACTTATCATGCTCATGGAAAGCTCGTGACGATACATTAGGAAGTGACCATGTTCCAATATCCATCACGATTAACGAAAAAATTCAATTGGAAAATTCTATCCAGGATGCAATCCCAAAGTACAACTACAAAAAAGCAGATTGGGTCACTTTCGCAAATATTTTAAATGATCTAGATCTAACAGTATCTACCGAAGATAATATTGACAATATATACAACAAATTTTGCAACAATATTCTAAATGCTGCCAGTGAATCTATTCCTAAAATGAATATATGCAGTGTTAAAAACCGTAATCACTTAGGCAATGTATGGTGGACTACAGACTGTGACGGAGCAGTCAATAAGAAAAAGCATACATTTAGAATACATAGAAGAAAAGCATCGACTCGGAACCACAAGGCTATGAACCACGCCAAATTAAAAAGTAATAGAGTAATAGAACAAGCCAAGAAAACATACTGGACAACATTTTGTAACACCGAAGTCTCAGACTATAAAGATACTAAAAAAGTGTGGGATCAATTAAATATCATGAAGAATGGGATAAAACTTCCAGAATATCCTATCACTTTCATCATCATCATCAGCTGCCCCATGGCGGTTGCCGTTGGGGCGCTACAGATGACCTGTCAGCCAGTCCTCTCCATCCATCCCTGTCTTTCGCACATTTGACCGCCTCGCTCAGCTTCAGTCCTGTCCATTCTGTGATGTTGTCTTCCCATCTCTTCTTCTGTCTTCCTCTCTTCCTTCCTCCTCTGACTGTTCCCTGGAGCACTGTCTTGGCAAGCCCCTCTCCTCTTGTTACGTGGCCGAACCATTTTAATTTGCGCCTCTTGATGGTGGTGAGAAGGTCTTCATAGGGACCAATGGCTTGCCTTATTCTGTTTTTGACTTCCTCATTGGTTATGTGGTCTTTATAAGAGATGCCAAGCAGTCTTCTGAAGCATCTCATTTCTGAGGCCTGAATCCTCTTCTCCAATTCTGCTGTAAGGGTCCATGTTTCACAAGCATACAGGAGAACTGAGTAGATAGTATCACTTTAGGAAACAACAAATTCCCTTCGACATCAGAAAAAGCTGAAGCATTTGTGAACTTGTTTTCTAAAGTAAGCAGACTAGATGGACTACCACAGGTACAGAAAGCACTCAGAGAAAAAGAAGAAAAATCTGAAATTTATAACGATCCTGCTCCTGATAATCAACATTATGTTAATGCTCCTCTAACACACCAAGAAATGAAAGATGCAGTCTATTCCATTTCAAATAAGAAAACTTCGGTAGGAATTGATGCAATTTCTAATGAAATGATTAAACATCTACCAGATAAATGGATGAATATTCTTCTTAATATATTCAAGCGATGTTGGGACACTGATATTCTCCCTAAAATCTGGAAGGAATCAATAATAGTTCCAATCCACAAACAAGGCAAACCAAAAACACACATTGGCAGTTACAGACCTATAGCACTCACCTCTCGTGTCTGTAAGTTGCTAGAAAAAATAATATTAAACAGACTCGTATACTACTGTGAAAAGAATCATGTCATCCCTGTAAATCAAGCTGGTTTTAAAAAAAGAAGATCCACAATTGATCATTTAGTAAAATTAACCACTCAGGTTAAGCACCAATTTGCGAGACGAAAATGTTTGCTTACAACCTTTTTCGACATTACTAAAGCCTATGACCAAGTGTGGCATTCACGTCTAATGTTAAAACTGAAGACGATTGGATTATCGGGACATATGTATAACTTTGTAAAAGACTTCTTAGAAAACAGAAAAATTCAGGCTAAAATAGGGAATACGTATTCATCTACACGAACATTGCAGACAGGTATTCCTCAGGGCTCTGTAATTGCTCCAATATTGTTCAACATTCTAATGAATGATCTACCAAAAAAACTAACAAAGAATGTTGTAATGGTTCAATACGCTGACGATATATGCATGTGGATGAAAGTTACAATCAAAAAGAATACGCCTGCCCGATATATGAATTACACAAAAAAGCTATATCAAAATGAATTAAACACAGTAGCAAATTATATGAGCGAGAATGGTCTACAAATATCAACCGAAAAAACACACTTGATGCTTTTTAATAATGGATCAAGTCCAACAACATTGCCTTCCTTTAAGATTTACGATAACACCCTGGAATATAAAAAAGTAGTTAAATTCCTTGGAGTACACCTTACATCAAAATTAACTTGGAATCATCAATTACAGAATTATCGATTACATTTTAACTCTCTCCATACGAACGGCGAAAGAGACGACGTTAAGAGCGTTTAATCCCAATTACCATCATCAAAATATTGCAAGCGGAACGCTCTTATACTGAAGAGGTGAATGTTCACAAAGTATACCACAGTTCTGACGACGGAAGCTAAAGGTTGGGTCATTCAGACACCCACTGGACATCCGAGGGGTCTGTGTAGAGGAGAAGAGAGGACTGGCCGTACTGAGTGAGTTAACAAAGGCCAGGAAAACATTAAACTTCTTGAAAATAGTATGCAAA
>JAAQRG010297082.1:12500-14727 GCA_011634625.1 Babylonia areolata
ACTGGACATCCGAGGGGTCTGTGTAGAGGAGAAGAGAGGACTGGCCGTACTGAGTGAGTTAAAGCATCCATGCTACTTCAGAAAAGTGCACTATACAAACTGTTGCCATTGAAATTGTTAGAATGTTTCAAATAGGAGTTGGTTATTCGAAGGTTTTCTCCAAATGATGTCTCAAACATCTCAGACATAACAGGTTGGACGTGAACACGATTTTATCGCAAAACACATATCTTCCACCTTCTCTCTCTCTCTCTCTCTCTCTCTCTCTCTCACACACACACACACACACACACACGACCGTACCATATCCGTTATTTGACACAGAATCGCCCACATTGAAGGTCCAGCCATGTGAGTACTCGAATGTCATGTTGATTTCCGCGCGCCTGCGCGTGGGGCCAAAGGTCAGCTTCAGCACCCCCTGGCGGTCGCACGCGCACTTCTGTTGATTGGGTGTTAGTCGGGAGTGCCACGTGACGCCAGCGGGAAGTGGAGAACTGTATCCTGACCGCAAATCCACGTTGAGGACTGTTGTTGTCAGCTGCGGGCCTTGTATTTTATCAACTGGGAGAAGGGTGCGGTTAATGGCCAACGCTGTGACAAAAGAGAGAGAGAGAGAAAGGTTCTTTGATCATATTTATGCTGATCATTAGTCCTGAAAAATGCATATTTTGTGTGTTTTTGTTTTTTATAAGAAGGAACTAAAAACAAATGGTAGAACCATGTCCCCAGATAGTTCGATGATGATGGCGATGATGCATGGTGATACAGGGAGAGGAAACACAGGAGACTCAGTCAGTTCAGAGAGTGTCAGGTCAGCAGAGAAACAGAGAGACAGCACGCAGACAGACAGACACAGGTGTGCTCATTACCTGGACGTTGAGCCAGCGATGTGCAGAAGGCGGCCATCAGGCACAAGGTCATGGTTTGCGCGGCGTACGCTGTCATCGTTCCGTGTCGGTCAGCAACTGTCACAGTGTCTGAAATGACATGACAAACCCCTGTCAGCAACTGTCACAGTGTCTAAAATGACAGGACAACCCACTGTCAGCAACTGTCACAGTGTCTGAAATGACAGGACAAACCACTGTCAGCAACTGTCACAGTGTCTGAAATGACATGACAACCCACTGTCACAATGTCTGAAATGACATGACAACCCACTGTCACAATGTCTGAAATGACATGACAAATCATTGTCAGCACTGACACAGTGTCTGAAATGGCAAATCACTGTCACCACTGACACAGTGTCTGAAACGGCAAATCACTGTCACCACTGACACAGTGCTTGAAATGACAAATCACTGTCACCACTGACACAGTGCTTGAAATGACAAATCACTGTCAGTAAAGAACAGAAAAGCCCTGTCATACATGCTGACAGCGTATCGCGAAAGCCCTGACTGCCCGTTATTGTGAACGAAGTCAGAGACAAGAAGGAACAATGAAGACCAGAACACCACATATTAACGTCCTTATTTAGCTAAGTTTGTCATTTCTCATTTTTCATAGTCCCATGTATGAATGTCCTCATTCGAAAAGTTTTTTGGATAATCACATGAAAACTGTAAGGCCATAAACATACTTGATGACAGCCCAAGCGATAACTTTATTGTAAATCTGCTATCTAGCAACAGCGAAGTTGTATCAAAGTGTTGCCAAATTCATTGCAGAAGCAATGAATATAAGAAAAAGGATCATTAACCAACTGCCGATTTCAAGGTGATCCGATACACGATATTGGTGTGTGTGTGTGTGTGTGTGTGTGAGAGAGAGAGAGAGAGAGAGAGAGAGAGAGAGAGAGAGAGAGAATCATTAGAATGGTATTTTGTTTTCATGAAAACAATTGTCATTCCCCCTTGTCTAGAGGGCTTTTATGCTAAACGGACAATGAAACATGTCAGTGTCAGTGTCTCTCTCTCTCTCTCGTGCACACACATGCAAGTGCAAACATACATGCGTGCACTCACACAAATGTACGTGCGCACGCTGTTTCTAAAAAGCAGAAGAGCATGCTGTTATTTTCGTTGAAAACGTTTCTGAATTCGACCATAATACAGTACCCCACTCGTTATGGAATATCCTTCCTCAATTCAGTTCTACATTCTGGAGTTGTTCTTTTTCTTCCACTTCGCCTGGCCAACCTCTTTTTCCTTGTTCAACCCCATTCACATGTAATATGCAGCTTCTGTTCAAACGTGTGTGTGTGTGTGTGTGTGCAGTG
>JAAQRG010297087.1:0-14783 GCA_011634625.1 Babylonia areolata
CCACACACACACACAAAGACACCCACACACACACACACACACACACACACACACACACACACACACTCATACACACAAACACACTCACACACACAAAGGCACACACACACACACACACACACACACAAAAACACACACACACACACACACACATTTCCCCCGTGCCACCTTGCCACCCCCACCCCTCACAGATCACTACTGGATGTCAGGGGGACAGAGACGTTCTTGACCACAGCCAGGTAAAAACAAAAAACAAAACAACAACAACAACAAAACACTTCCCTTCACTGGCCTGACCCCGTCCAAGTGTTGACCTTTATTACACCAAAGACAAATAGGTGTACGTTATAAATCGTTCAACACGGCTGGCACTGAAGTCGTCGTGGCCGAGTGGTTAAGGCGATAGACTAGAAATCTATTGGGGTCTCCCCGCACAGGTTTGAATCCTGTCGGCGACGTGTTTTTATTTATTTTTTAATATATTTAAAAAAAATAAGAAATATATATTCTTATTTCTAATCAAGTTGTTATTATTTCTTACTTTTTTCGTCAGCCTGTTCTCACTGTCTCATCGTGTATGTGTTCGTGCGTGCGTGCGTGTGTGTGTGTGTGTGTGTGTGTGTGTGTGTTTCCCCCCCTTTCTCTCCTTATTCCTTTCCCTCCCTCTTTGCCGCCAATATTGCGCCATTAGCTGTAATCCATGACTGGTCATGCATTGGTATGTTCCTAGCTGCACGTGAATGCGCATGCGTGCGCTTGCTCGTGTGTGTGTGTGTGTGTGTGTGTGTGTGTGTGTGTGTGTGTGTGTTTATTCTTGCAGGTGGGCATACAGATTCGTATTGTACATATTCAAATACGCGTGAATATTCCAGTAATCCAATTGTCTTTGATCTCACTAATTCGTGGGGAGCAGAGCTTGAAATGAACATACTTATTTGTTTGATAAGATGCCATTGCCCTCTTTCTCTCTCTCTCCCCCCCCCCCTCTCTCTCTCCCCTCTCTCTCTCTCCCTCTCTCTCTCTGCCCCCTCTCTCTCTGCCCCCTCTCTCTCTCCCCCTCTCTCTCCCCCCTCTCTCCCCCCTCTCTCTCTCCCTCTCTCTCCCTTTTTCTTTTTACCCGAACTTTCTTGGGTCGACCACCGTTTTATTTTGTATATGAATTACACAACCAACTAAACAACATGGAACTAATCAAACATATACTTGGCACTCCATAATAACTATGTCATAGTAATCAATAGCATTTATGGAATAAATACAACTTTTCATTTACGGATTTTGGGCTTGTTAAAAAGAAAAAAAGCCAATAATATGGAAGGAAGCCGTATAAATCATACGATTTTTTTTTCTTTTCTTCTCTCTCCCTTTCTCTTCTTTTTTCAGTTTTTTTTTTCCTTTTTCTCTCTCTCCTTGATCACCAACCACACACCCCTGAACTCCCCTTTACCTCTCTGCCAATGGAGGGGATTACCGTTAACACCATATTCTAAGTGTGCTGACCAGGGTAAGAAAAACACCACAGCAACAAGAATCATGCCTGGCTGACGACATTCAAACACTGCCTTCCTTGTGCAAATAATCTGTAAGTGGCACAGTACCGGTAGTTTTGGTTTGCTCTTGTGTGTGTGTGTGTGTGTGTGTGTGCGTGTGTGTGTGTGTGTGTGTGTGTGTGTGTGTGTGTATGTGTGTGTGTGTGTTTGCGGGGAGTGTGTGTGTGTGTGTGTGTGTGTGTGTGTGTGTGTTTGCGGGGAGTGTGTGTGTGTGTGTGTGTCTGCGTTTCTGTGTCTGTGTCTGTGAGCGCGACGCCTGGACTAGGCACGGTGTAACATACAAACTTGAAGCCCTTCCACTGAGGTCATCCACAGGGAAGGTTTTGTTTCTTTTCCTTTCTTCGATAAGTCTGACACTGTAATCCTTATGGTCTGTCTCTCTGTTCGTGTCAAAGTCCCTGTCTGTCCGTCTGTCTGTCCCTCTCTCTCTCTCTCTCTATCAGGCATGAATGTTTTCAGACAACAGTCGCCGGGAAGAAAGATGGAAAGTGGTAACGTGTTGTCATATCGCACACACCTGTAGAGGTCAGGCCGCATTTTTTACAGACTGACAAACACAACCCTCGCTCCCACACTCCCTCCCCCCTCACTGTCTCATCCCTGTCTGTAAGAGACTTCCTCTGTGTCTCTCTGTCACTGTCTGTTGTCTGTCTGTCTGTCCCGAGCCTGACTGGCAGCAAGCAGATCCCATCTTTCACTGACTGGATTGTGTGATCCGATGTGCATGAGGACCAGACCGGTGACAGGCAAAGGTGAACAGCCCCGTGATGGGAGGGACCACGTCACTGGATCGTTGGACAACGTCGGTGGTGGGGGCGGTAGGTTAGTTTTTTTTTCTTCGACTGAAGATGGTATTGTGTTGTGTTGTGCTATGCTGTGTTGACCCCCAACGCTCAGCTTATGTCACAGATTGACATAAGCTCACAGTCTGACCAACAGCAAAGTGAGAGCTGTATGATCAACAGTTTCTCCACTGCAATGGGAAATTTACAGCTTAGTCTTTTGTGAAGGACTATGACTCTGAAACTAGGACGCTAGATTGCACTGGCTCTTAGTGCTGCAGCCTTGGGGGCTAGTTGGCATTTGGGTACCATCCCAGTGCCGACTGTTCTAAAACCCTCTTGGCAGAGAGAATGGGGATGGAACGTTAGCAAGATAATCTCCACTATAATCAAATTCAAGCATAGTCAAGACAGCAGATGCCATCTCCGCTGATCTGGTGGTCATAGTCGAACACGACCATCATATATGTGCTGTGCTGCATTGCGTTGCGCTGTGTTGCATAGTGATGTGTTGCGTTTTGTTGTGGTATAGAAATGTGTTTGGGGAGAGAATGAATGAATGAATCTTATTTTCAAACGATGGAGATATTAGAGAGAGAGAGAGAGAGAGAGAGAGAGAGAGAGAGAGAGAGAGAGAGAGAAGACAAGACAAGACAAAATTATTTATTTTCGAGGATAACAGATAAGCACTGGCGCGCTTTTTTTCATCCAGTCCCCGCCCTGAAACATGGTCTACACTACGCACACATTATATATGCACTGCATAATGCTGCTTAAGGTTATAGCATGCGAACACAATACTACACAAAGGCATAAGCATGGAGAGAGAGAGAGAGAGAGAGAGAGAGAGAGAGAGAGAGATACAACATAGTATATGAAGGACAAGGAAAATGGATGCGAAGATGTCACTTCAAACATGTTTTGAAGTCTGGACTGTGAGGCTCCCATAAAAAATCGGCCCAAACAGATTTTCGCTTTACGCAAATGCTTTCATCTCTATCAGTTGTTTGAATTTTAGACACAGAAGCTTTTGCCTGTCGGTAGATGTTGATCATCATTTGCAAGAGTATATGGCAGCTGCTGTTTCTTGAAATGCACGTGACTTTCTTTCTTACTCTAACATTGTGCACTTCACTTAAGCTGTTCTTTCTCACACCCATACCTTGCTGCGCACATTTACGATCTTATTCGGTATGTTACACTGACACTCCTATACCAGCAGATAGATGAGAAAGTTCAAATAGATTCAAGTACTTTATAATCATCTCTGATGTTTCAGAGGTTTTGCAAACGTCCGAGACTGTCATTTTTTGTGAGTACAATTTGCATTAGAAGAAAAATCAGCGTTGTTAGGGTAGCTTGTCTTGAACCACAAATGAAATTATGCTGTTGAAACTGTTAAAGTATTCCGTGTATTGTCAGTTTAACGCTAAGAATTTCCCCCCTAAATTTACGGAAGTAGCATAGACCTAGTAAAAATACAAACACGGAATTAGCATAAACTTAGTAAAAATACTAACACAAAATTAGCATAGACTCAGTAAAAATACAAACACGGAATTAGCATAAACTTCTTTTTTTTTCTTTTTCTTTTTTGCTGCCCCATAATCTGCACCGTTTCAGTGGCATTACTCCCACGCCGCTCATTTAGATTCCCCCATACACGGCCACACCTGGGTTCGTCCGTCGCAGTTCCAGCGTCGGCAGTCCACAGGAAACCATCGATGTTAGGTCGCCAGGAGGCCACACACCAGAGGAGACCCTGCACTGCTGCTGAGTCACTTCGGTGGTATTCAGTGGTGCCTGTTCTGATTCAACGTACTTAGGACATCACCTACTAAGCCCCCTACTAACGACAATAATGGCTTAGTCGCGGAGCCAGACTGAGTGAGCGTCTCTCCCAGAGTGGAGACCGCCACCACGTCCCTCAAACAACAGCCCCCCATGAATCTGCCGACACTGACGACATTGACAGGGCTCACCCCAAGCACGGAAATGGAGGGGCATCGAAACTGAAGTCACCATGAAAGCAGGGCATGAAAGGCCACAGACTTTGAGACTATTTTGTTTATACTGATGACGATGAAGGAGGAGGTGGATGACGATGATGATGACGATGCTGCTATGGAGGTCCATTTTGGTTTGGGACTGCGTGACAAGGCTGTACTCTATGCTTCCTGTCATAATGATATCCCGGCGTTAACCAGGCCTGAGAGATACAGACACTTGCAGTGTTAGTCAGGTAATTAGAGCTACACTCCCAAAGACGCATCCTTGAAGCGGATGACACTTGACTGTGTGGTCCCAGTCTCCCCATTTAAGCCCACAGCACACTCAACTCTGGGTAGGAGCCGGTCACGGGCCGAAAAACCCACTTCCGCTGGGATTCGAACCCGCGTCCTCCCAGCTGTCAGTCCGCGACGCTAACCACTTCGCCACGGCGGCTGGTAACATGGAGCTTCTTGTTGGAAACGTGGAGACACAAAGACACGAAGGATGACTTTGTTGTAAGGTTTCTGCCCTTCAAAGACAGTTGACTGAAATCTGAGTTTCCTCCTCTTCACAGCGTTCCATCGTCTGGAGAACTGAACTGACAGCCCCCAATTTTTGTTTTGTTTTTGTTTTCTGGCTTTGATTTTTTAACAAACTTTCTTTCGTAGTTCACTCCCCGGCTCTTCATTTCTTCTCTCTTCTTTTCTTTCTAAATCTTTTTTTTTCTCTTTTCTTTCTTTCCCTTTCTTTCTTCTTGCTGTCTTCCCATTTCATCCTTTCTTCCTCACCGGAAGATATCTCACACTGCTGCAGTGTTGGTGTTTTTCCTTCTTCTACAGCGTCTATTCTAACTTTGCCTCGTTCATATGCGTTTTCGTGCGTGCATGCATCTGTACATGCGTGCGTCTGTGAGGTTAAGATTTCCGAGAGAGACAGAGACAGAGAGAGAGAGACAGAGACAGACAGACAGATAGACAGACACGGAGAGAGAAGAGAAATATATTTTTTAATTTGACTTTTTATCATTTGATACGACACGTCATTATAAACTATTTCTAGATGTGCTGATTACGCTCTGTGATTTAAAATCTTTATCATACTTTCCATCGTAAGTTTTATGGTACACGTGATAACTGAAATAATCTAAATAGTTTGTATGAGACCACGGTGCAATTACCCATGATAAAATAAACGTTTCCGCAACGGTGGACAAAAAGAGGCCTTTACCCCTGCTGGGCCAATGTAAGCCTCTCATGTCCTTGTGCAGACATTTTATACATCAAAGGCGTGGCGTAACCGAACTGTCAATACGTTCTCTGCTCCAATCCTAAGCTTTCGTCACAGATTGACATAAGCTTACAGTTAGGCCAACAGCGAAGTGAGAGTTGTATGATCATCAATGTTTTCTCCCTTTCAGTTGAAAGTCATTTCGTTACAGCTTAGTCCTTTGTAAAGGGCAATGACTCTCAACCTAGAAGAAATGACTGTTCGTGCTGCAGCCTTGGGGGCTAGTTGGCTTTTGGGAACCATTCCAACGCCGACTGTCCTGAAACCCTCTTGGCTGAGAGAATGGGGGGATGTAACTTGGGAAAGGCACTCTCCACTAGAATCAAATTCCAGCCCAGACAGGACGGCAGATGCCAAATCTGCTGCTCTGATGGTCATAGTCGGACAAGACCATCATATATCACTGTCCTGGAGAGGCAGCGGGTGTCTGAGACAGACTTGGGGTGAACGTATGTGTGGGAACTGCCACAGCCTGAACCATTTTTAGGCAGAGAGGAGGAGGAAGGAGAGGGTGTTCACATATCCTGTTGTTACCCACAGTTGGCTTTTATCGATGTCTCCCAAGTCGCTGCATTCGCTTTTCCTGTCAACAAGTCGTGCGATGCTTGACAACAAGACCCCCGCCCCCTCCTCTTCCATTTGTTCTTCTTCTGTTTTTTAATTTTCCTTTCTTTTTCGTTTTTTTTTTCCTTTCTTTTTCCTGTCAGTCAATCAGTCTTTTTTTCTTCTTCTCAGTCAATCGTATCTTTGTCCATTCTTTGTTCTTTTTATTCTTTCTCCTTGTGCACGCTCCCCAGACATAAGTGACACTGTCTCAGCAGTTTCAGTTTCAGACAAATCCATACACGCTACACCACACCTGCTAGACAGATGCCTGTGCAGCAGCATAACCCAACACGCTTAGTCAGGCCTTGAGTGCATGCATATATATTTGTGTACCTATCCGAGTGGACTTCTTCTACATAATTTTGCCAAAAGACAACACTGGACTCTAGTCATTCGGATGAGATGATAAACCGAGGTCCCGCGTGCAGCATGCACTTAGCGCACGTAAAAGAACCCACGGCAACAAAAGGTTTGTTTCTTGCAAAATTCTGTAGAAAAATCCACTTCGGTAGGAAAAACAAATAAAACTGCACGCAGGAAAAAATACCCAAAAAATGGGTGGCGCTGTAGTGTAGCGACGCGCTCTCCCTGGGGAGAGCAGCCCGAATTTCACACAGGGAAATCTGTTGTGATAAAAAGAGAAATACAAATACAAATACACTCTCGTTGCTATGGGTTCTCTTTCAGTGCGCCAAGTGCGTGTTATTCAAGGGACATCGGTTTCTTGTCTCGTCCGAATGACTGGACGCTAAGTTCGAGTTTCCAGTCCAACTTGGGAGAAAAGACGAGGGCGGGATTCGAACCCAGACCCTCACGGACTCTGTATTAGCAGACGAGCGTCTTACCCGTTCTGCCACCTTCCTTCTTCTCAGCAGCCATTGCTGGAATGAAACTGGCCTGGAGGGCACAGATGGATAACAGAAAACATGCCCCGAGGCACTGGAGGTTTCGTCCACCGATATCATGTTGCGGGACTGACGTTCGAAGACACTTCTCTTCCACTCTACGTCTATTATCTCTTTAAGAACGTAAGAAATGCTGCAACATGCAGAACTAATTTGACGCACTCGAGCAATTATCAAATTTCTAGAAAGGCGGCACGAAGACGTGGGATTAAAATTTCACGGAAGAAACGAAGGAAATCAAATACAAACTAGATAAACGAAACTGCATTCATCTGTGCGAAAAGCGAATCTCTCTCTCTCTCTCTCTCTCTTTCTCATGGAAAATGAGCAACAATAAATTGTAGGTTTAAGTTAAGGTTTAGGTTTAAGCTAGTTTTTCTTACAGGCATTTTGGTGATGTCAGATATACTGTCACACAAAACTCTGTAACCAACGTGAGGGAGTGAACATGTAATTTCAAGGATGAACATAAATACACGAATAGACAGGCAGAGAGAGAGAGAGAAGGGCGAGCATGGAAGGAGGGAGGGAGAGGCGGTTAGGGGGACAGAGAGAGAGAGAGAGAGAGAGAGAGAGAGAGAGAGAGAGAAAACATGGCTTAATACTGAAGTTCAAAATAAGCTTCTGAATACGACATAAACAAAGTTTCAAGACGTAACACTACGTATGTTTTACGAGTGTGTGGGTGGGTGGGTGCGTGCGTGCGTGCGTGCGTGCGTGCGCGCGCGCGCGCGCGCGTGTGTGTGTGTGTGTGTGTGTGTGCGCGCGCGTCGCTTTTTCAATATTTTTCTCGATCAAACTTCGATTTTACTGATGACAAACGTGACACGGATTGTACCTTGGTGAGAGAGCCATCCTGGTCAGCCAAGTGCGTGTCTGGCAGCACTGCGAAAAAAAGGCTAGGCTGCAGGAAGACTGAGCGGTTCTCGACCAGTCAGCTACTTGGCCACTCCCTACAGGGACATGCTGCTGCTGCTGCTGCTGCTGCTGGAAGCGAGGGGTGATGTCCTCCCCCTCAGGGCTGCTGGAGGCGTGGGGTCAGTGATGTCCTCCCCCTCAGGGCTGCTGGAGGCGTGGGGTCAGTGATGTCCTCCCCCTCAGGGCTGCTGGCGTGGCCGTCTGGCATGTGGTAAAAAAACCCAAAAAACATGGTTGATATCTATCTGTCTGTCTGTCTATGTGGCACAAAGAACGAGGCTGATATCTATCTGTCTATGTGGCACAAAGAACATGGTTAATATCTATCTATTTATCTATGTGGCGCAAACAACATGGTTGATATCTATCTATCTATCTATCTATCTATCTATCTACGTGGCATGAACAACATAGTTGATATCTATTTATCTGTCAGTGTGGCACAAAGAACATGGTTAATATTTATCTATTTATCTGTCTATGTGGCGCAAACAACATGGTTGATATCTATCTATCTATCGATCTATCTATCTATCTACGTGGCATGAACAACATAGTTGATATCTATTTATCTGTCAGTGCGGCACCTAGAACATGTTTATATCTACCAATCTGTCTTTCTATCTATCTTGTTATTACTACTACTACTACTACTTTTTTATATCATAATTATTATTTATTTATTTTTGTACGCTTGTAGTTGACTTCATCAAGTTTTTGCGCCTTATACATATTATTAGTAGTGGTAGTAGTTGTTTTTTTTTATGTATTCATCTATTATCTATTCACCCTTTTTTTTTCTCAAGGCCTGACTAAGCGCATTGGGTTACGCTGCTGGTCAGGCATCTGCTTGGCAGATGTGGTGTAGCGTATATGGATTTGTCCGAACGCAGTGACGCCTCCTTGAGCTACTGAAACTGAAACTATCAATCTGTCTGTTACCTATCTATCTATCTATCTGTCTGTCTGTCTGTCTGTTATCTGTCTGTCTGTCTATCTATCTATCTGTCTGTCTGTCTGTCTGTCATCGTATGGTTGGTGTATTCTGGTCACTTGCCAAAAGGGGGTGACAGTTCACTGGCAGTGCCGCGATATCTGAGGAGACCACAGGGAACGAAACTACAGTCATATCGGGGAATACAACTGGCTCTCTCCCTCGGAGAGAATTCAGATGGCCCCTACCCCCGAAAACGGAGTATGGCTGCCTTTATGGCGGGGGGTAAAAACGGTCATACACGTAAAAGCCCACTCGTGTACATACGAGAGAACGTGGGAGTTGCAGCCCACGATCGAAGAAGAAGAAGAAGATGGCCCCCCAATTGCAGTCTTTGAAGGATTTCTGTAACTATTTTTACATTTCCCTTTTTAATCTTTGCAAAGTTTTCTTTTTTCTTTTTCTTTTTTCTTTTTTTTTTGGGGGGGTGCGGGGGGTTAGGGTAGGGGGTCGGGGGTGGGGGTGGGGGTGTTAAAATAACGAAAGAGTTGTTCAGATGTTACCTGCGCTTGTTTTCCTCCACTACTAAGTTGCACACACACACACACACACACACACAAACACACACACACGCACGCACGTGCACGCGCGCGCACACACACACACATTATATATATATATATATATATACGCATAAAGTAATTAAAACACTGCCAAACCCATAAACCCTAGCTCTCTATCACGCTGACTGTATTTCAAATGTAAAAGTTACACGAAAGTAATACAGAAAATCATATGGAAAAAGACAAACCATCATAAAATAACTGGACAATCGGTAAAGCCTAAAAAAACAAACAAAAAAACAACAACAAAACAACAACAACACTATATACATACCTGATTTCAATACTGGCATGTGATTAACAGACTTGATAACTGAACAATATCAAATGGCTTCATGAAAACGCGCAATATCATACTTGCAACAATAACATTTTTGCCGTGACGTGACGATACGAGGATTTGACAATGCAAACCACGTTAACGTATAACGACAATGTACACTGATGTATATTGTTCCTTCAATGAGACCAATTTAAGTGATGATACTGATGATAACTATCCAATCCTCCCTTACCCACCTCACCCCCCCTCCACCCCCCACCCCCTAACAGTGAGAGAGAGAGAGGGAGAGAGAGAGAGAGAGAGAGAGAGAGAGAGAAACATGCAGACGTGTCTGAACGAAGCAGAAGGACGAAAGGCAGCGTTTTGTGCTGGGAACTATTCAGACAGTAACTCGGTTACCAGTGACACTTAATCAAAAAGGTACAGGGTACATCCGGTAGTTGGTACCACTCAAGAAAGCAAGTGCTATTTAAGCGGTACAGTTAATAAAGAGCTCACGAGGCGTAACTGGCTATGACCTCACTGGAGAAGTCATACGCTTTAAATTTTGGCTTGTAATCCTTGAGGGCCGGCGATACGATTGGTATTAATTGGTGATAATGGAAAGAATCGTACGTTACGCTTGAAAGCTGGAAAAACCACTCCGGGGCCCACGCAGGCATACACCTTCACTGGCAGTACTGGTAATTCACAAGAGCCAACAATATACTTGGTGTTTTAACACATGCAGGTAGGTGGTGCCGCTCTTGTGGAGTCTCAAGAGCCATACAATATAGTCGGTCCTGCTCAATGGATCAAGCTGAGAAGTAACTGCTGGAATGGGAAAGGGTCATATACAGTTGGTAGTTGATACAACTCATGGGTATATAGCGTCACGTGATTGGCTATCGGCATTCTTTATGGTGCATATACAGTGTTCTTCATGGCGTTTATACACATATATGGTGCTATTCATTTGATCAATACTAAAAGTGTGACAGACAGTATGTGAAACATACTTAGTGTGACAGTAGGTGGTAAAATTCAAAGTGTGACAAATAGTAGTTGAAAGGTATTCAAAGTGCGACAGATAGTACATGAATGGTATTCAAAAGTGTGTTAACCAGTTGATAAATGATACCCAAAGTGTGAAAATAGCTGATAAATGGCATTCAAAGTGTGATAGACATGCAGAAAGTGGTTTATCCTCAAAATGTGACATATGATATAGGAGGCGACTGGTTTGATCGTATACATGGAACACAGACAAAAACACAACATACAGATACATAAGTACGCAGATTTTTCGAACTTTGCAGACAGAAAGACATATAGATAAAAAGACTGACAAACACTCTGGCAGACAGAAGGGAAGTAATATATTACGACAGGTAGACAACAGATACAAAACAGACAGAAATAAAGATATACGGCAACCGGTAGATAACTGAACAGACATGGATGGACGAACAACTTCTACCAAATCTGAATCTAATTGTCTCTTCCCCCCAAACCCCTCCCTCTCCCCCTCCCTTGACACATGTTTATGATGGAAGTGCGGGGGTAGGTTTTTCTTGAATAAATCTTCGATTTAGTTCTCGGCTCTCTCTCCCCCTCCCCCCCCCACACCCCCACCTCTCTCTCTCTCTCTCTCTCTCTCTGTAAAGCGCGACACACACACTTAATATACATAATATGTATGTGCGCGCGCGTGCTCAATGTAATATATTATCAGACCGTTCCACTTTCAAGTTTCAGCTGAGTCAGTTTCAAGCTCAAGTTGTATGGTTACGGGTTCATTCATTCATTAACTATGAGTGTTCAACTGTCATGCTAACAATTACCACAGCTGTTGCACTGACGTCGGGTTTAATTTTATTACAGTCATGAAGAGGGTTGGAAAGAGGTGTCATTGAAAATCCAGTTTGGTAGGTAGGCCTGTTGCCACCTTTTACAAGTTTATGTCCCTCTACTTCTGTTTGCACCTGTCGGTTTGTCTCCCTCCCCACCCCTACTGTGTGTGTGTGTGTGTGTGTGCGCGCGCGCGCGTGTGTGTGTATGTGTGTGAGAAAAGAGAGAGAGAGAGAGAGTGTGTGTGTGTGTGTGAGTTTGTGTTTGTGCGTGCGTGTGGGTGTACTATGTGTGTCAGTGTGTGTGTGTGTGTGTGTGTGTGTGTGTGTGTGTACGTGGTTTGTCTAACTGTGCACGCACATGCGGTGGAGAGCATAATCTGAAATGTACTGACGATCCATCACACTTATTCTACTTATAAGACAGATTAGCAAGAATGGCAACAGACTTTAGAGATTAACCTCACCTGTGAAGACGATCAAGATTAGTCACAATGTTCAACGATTAGCATTAGTTACCATCGAAGATCAGTATCACCTGCAACGGAAGAACGTTAAACAGAGATCCGCAGCGAACCTTGCAAGGCACAGCACACAAAACAGGGCATTCAGCGGCAGACTGCACAGGCTGTGGGCTATCTATTCACAACCGATCAGATAACGTTACATCACGTGGCCAGCTCCAACTCATTCAGAAGCAAACGACGACACCCCACTTTTTTTTTTAATTTGCATTTTCTATCTTTTATTTTATTTTTTATAGATTTTTTTTTAAAATCATGTCCCTGTCGCCATGCTCTTTAGAAACGACACAACCGTCTTTTTACTGTACTCATGACACAAGAACAGCCAACGAATTTGTCTGTCGGGAACGGCAACTTATTCAGTCTTGCCGCCGCCGTCGTGCTATCGATGAGTCATTCAAAAAGTGCCGGGTGTCGGTTAAAGCCTAACTGAACACAGAACACACACACACACACAATGCCGTAGAGACCGGTGCTTTTTCGGAATGGACGAACGAAGCAGCATAAACACTATTCTGTAATAACCCGACACCTTTTCCTTGACATCTCAGCTTTGTCTTCGAAATATCTAAGTTCTCGTCGTCTCCAGCAACTGCGAGGGATTAAAAAAAGAACCCACAAAACAATACAGTGCACTTTAATAATAACAAGAATCACGCTAAAAAAAATAAAATAAATAAAAATAAAAATTAAAAAATTAAAAAAAAAAGCTGCGAGGGGTGAAAACGAACAGTGCACTTGAATAATAATAACAATAATGATAACAATATGAATCATGCTAAGGCACTTGAAAATGTCGCCAGTGCGCGCGCACACACACACACACACACATACACACACACAGCTACTGAATGTGCTGAATAATCATGGGGGAAGCACGCATCGCTTCGTCGCCTGTTGCGGGGCTGGTGGTGCACAGTCCAATTGGCTATGACACACAATTCCAATCCCCCCCCCCCCTCCCCCCCCTCTATCCCCCCACCCCCACCCCACCCCTTCTCGCTTGTGGAGACGGTCGAATACTGATCACTTTGATTGCAGGGGTGGGGGGTGGGGGAGAGGGGTGCACATGATGGGGGGGAGGGACGGAGGAAGAGGAGGGGGGGGGGTAGTGGTTTGACGAGCGTGCAGCCATTGGGGAGGGCAAAGGGGTAGAGGGGTGGTGTGGTGGTGGTGGTGGAGGAGGTGGTGGTTGATGACTCACGTAATAATGCTTCACAGCTTGGGAAGGGGAGGGAGCGGGGAGGGGGAGGGAGGGGGTGGGGGGTGGGGGGGTTAGATTAGAATATGTGGAACGCAGCTGCTGATGTGCATGTGCTTTATGAAGGAGGTCAGTGTGTCTGGTCGAATCGTCGTTTGAGGTAATGGGTTACGTGTGTGTGTGTGTGTGTGTGTGTGTGTGTGTGTGTGTGTGTGTGTGTGTGTGTGACAGTGTGTATGTGTGTGTGAGAGAGAGATAAAGGGAGAGAATATGTGTGTATGCAAGCCGGTGTGTATGCGTGTGCATATATGTGTGTCAGTGTGTGTGCGTGTGTGTGTGTGTGTGTGTGTGTGTGTGTGAGAGAGAGAGAGAGAGAGAGAGAGAGAGAGAGAGATACAGACAGAGAGACAGACAGCATAAGCAAAACAGAATGTGTGTGAGATAGAGAGAGAGAGAGAGAGGGGGGGGGGGGGAGAAGAGAGGTACAGAGAGAGCCAGAGAAAGGGAGAAAAAGAGTGACTGAAACAGACACAGAAAGAGAGAGAGAGAGACAGAGAGAGAGAGAGACAGAGACAGACAGACAGACAGAGACAGAGACCCCGGACAATTATCTCTCTGTCGCAACAACTGACGAAGCGTCTTCTGACTGAAGCGAGTGTTGCCTGTAACACTGCAATGCTACGATCGATCACTTCCTCATAACACGGACAGACACACTGACATGCACCGGCCAAGTTGTCCGAAAAGGTCAAGACTTCAGAAGTAGGCTCCAGGTCAAGGCAGCCAGCTCCCGGAATTTAAGAACGACCGTCACTGTGCTCTACTGCTTCGATCTGCGTTCAGAACTGAACGACATGAATATGAAGTTGGTTTTTTGTGTGTGTGTTTGTTTGTTTTTCATACCCATTTGTTTAAATAATCGTGGACTGGCAGGTAATGAATGAGAAGAGGAACAACATCACAATAAACTATGAACTTCTTCTTCTTCTGCGTTCACTCGTATGCACACGAGTGGGCTTGTACGTGTATGACCGTTTTTACCCCGCCATGTAGGCAGCCATACTCCGTTTTCGGGGGTGTGGATGCTGGGTATGTTCTTGTTTCCATAACCCACCGAACGCTGACATGGATTACAGGATCTTTAACGTGCGTATTTGATCTTCTGCTTGCATTTACACATGAAGGGGGTTCAGGCACTAGCAGGTCTGCACATATGTTGACCTGGAGATCGTAAAAATCTCCACCCTTTACCCACCAGGCGCCGTCACCGTGATTCGAACCCGGGACCCTCAGATTGACAGTCCAACGCTTTAACCACTCGGCTATTGCGCCCGTCATAAACTATGAAC
>JAAQRG010297101.1:0-14782 GCA_011634625.1 Babylonia areolata
TATGCGAAAAATGCGAGTGTCACAGGAGGAACGCAGAAACCGAGACACAAAACATATCTGGAGGAGTTCCTAGAGATAAGGAGGAGCAGAGCCAGGGATAACATTATAAGAAATAGTGGCAATCTTGTACTGAATTCTGAAAGAAAAAGGCAGCCAGTGCAGTTCTGCAAGGAGGGGAGAGATGTGGTCACGCTTGCGTGCCTTGTAGACAAGGTGGGCAGCACAATTCATCACTTTTTAAAATTTTTTCAACGTACTTCTGGGGGAGACCTGCTAACAGAGAATTGCAGTGATCTAACTGTGAGAGAACAAGAGGGAAGCTTTCTTTAGAAGTAGTTTAACCAAAGCATTTTTCAAGCAAGTGGGTACAGTATCAGTGGACAGTGAAGTATTTAAAATGTCAGTAAGAACAGGAAGAATTTCGTCAATGCATTCCTAAAATAAGTATGTTGGGAGTGGATCAAGATCACAAGTCTCTGGAGCCATTTTAAGAATTATCTAACGGACAAAGTTTTCTGATACAGTGTCAAAATGACAACGGGGCGCCATTAAACAGGCGGACAACATCAACAGGCAGAGCAGGGAGACTAGGCTGTTGGTCCAAACAGTTACGGATAGTGGCAATTTTGGCACTGAAATAGTCCCAAAACATCTGAGCCAGCTGGTGTGGTGGGTACAGCGATGGCAGAGGACTCTGCTTCACCCTCACCATCAAGCTGCCTGTTAGCCTGAACAGTTCCCTGCACGTAGTTGATGCCGCGATTTTAGCACTGTAGAAACTGGTTTTAGCATTAACAACTAGTTTTGTTATTTTGTGTTTGGCAGCGTCCATAATTTGCTTGTACACTGTCAGTTTTTTGGCAACCCACTGGCGCTCTGCAGCACGCCTCTCTTGCTTCAGGACCTGCAGGTCTGGACCGACAGAGCTGTACCAGGGAGAGGTGCGGCGTTCTATCACCTCACGGCGTGTCGCTGGAGCATGAACATCCAGGACAGCACGAAGCTGGGAGATCAGGTCCTCCACTGTGGCTGGCCGATGGCTGGTGATGCTGGAGGCCACATCAGCACAAAGCTGCATCTTACCTATAGACCGCAGATCCCTGGCGCTCCTGAAGGTGAGTCGGTTCGGGGGCTTTGATGCATTGAAAAAAACCAGTGGAGCGGCGTGGTCCGATTTCAGATCATGACATACCATGAATGAACGGAACAGCTGATCGTCCTCTCTGAAAATGAGTGGATCCAATCAATCAATCAAAAACACTTTATAAATCCACATGGAAATTAAGTTTTGCAATCACAGGCTCGTTGTAAACACGGGCATAAAATCATCATGCGCAACATAAGAGATTAAAACTAGTCAAATAAGAATTCCCAATAGCTGACGATAGACTAAGCCCCCTCCGCACACACACACACACTCATGTTAAGACAATAGGGTATTGCACAACAATATTTACAAATGAAAACATCCAACAAAAAAAAGGTATATATTACTAAAAATGACATGCGCGCACGCGCGCGTGCTCTCACACACAAGCACACACACATTCACACACACACACACACACACACTCGCACACACACACACACACACACACACACACACACATGCACACACGTTAAGACCATAAAGTATTGTACAACAATACATTTATAAAAACATCAAAGTTAATACAGGTAAAACTCCAAAAGACGCTAAAAAGCACGACCCTGCAAAAACACCGTGTCGCCACTGAGCGCAGCGCCACACACACACACACACACACACACACACACATCCTGAGTTGAAACATCAACAGCCTGCGTCAAACTGAAAAGCTGCAAGAACTCTAGAACTCGTGCAGTTGTGGGGCTGGACGGACAATCAAAATTAATGTTTGAATCTCCTGCTATCAGGAGCTTACCAGATACCACATTCCAGAAAGTCAATAACTTCTGACAGGAAAATAGCATCAGCTGACTTATTTTTCTTACTAGGTGGTGGTCGGTACACACAGAAAAGCTGGATTGGTTCTGGGGCATTAAAAGATAGCTCAGCAAATTCAAAAGGAGTGTGCGTGAATGGAATGGTAGTGGTGATAGTGGCGCTGTCCATGATACTGTTACTAACAGGAAGGCCATGCCCCCTCCCCGAGTATCCCGAGGAAAGGAGCGCAGTGTGTAACCCGGCGGGGTCATGTCAACACACACTGCCTCGTCATTCTGGCAGTGCAGCCACGTCTCCGTTAGCATCATCACATCCACACCTCGATCACGAACAAACAGTTCATCTTCTGCTATGTGTTGGCGTTGAGCGCGCAGTCAGCAAACAAGAATTTTCTGATGACAGTCTCTCTCACCTTTGTTGTTGCAGGCGCCTGAGGTTGAACAATCTCCCGTCAGTCCTGTTCCTGACGAGGATTCCTTCTTCGCAGTCACAGAAGGCATCTGTTAGTATGGCAGAGAATACCACAATGAACAGAGTAGGGGCGAGAACGCAGCCTTATTTGACGCCTGTTGTCACTGGGAAGGCCTCTGACTCGTCTCTGTCATCATCATCATGCCGTCGTGGAACTGCCAGACAATTGTGATGAACTTGCTGGGGCAGCCAAACTTCTCCATGATTTCCCACAAGCCTTCTCTGCTGACCGTATCGAAAACCTTGGTCATATCGATGAAGGTCGTGAAGAGGTCACTGTGTTGCTCCTGGCATTTTTCCTGGAGATGAAGAGCAGCAAAAATCATGTCCGTAGTCCCACGTTCAGCACGGAAGCCGCACTGGCTTTCTGGGAGGAGACGTTGCTCTAGATGTTGGAGATTCTGACAAGGATTTATATCAAAGAATTTATCAGACTGCAAATTTTGCGTTTTCCTCGTGTGCAGCGCTGTGGAAACGAAAGTGAATTTCATCTTCAACTGCATCTGTACACGACGGACACAACTTTTCTTCACTGGAAAACCAATATTTCATTTTTTTTAGACCCGTCACTCCCGACCTAAATCTGGGGAGGCTGTCCCTTTGCCATTCATTTGTTAAAACCACCCATATTCATAATTAGCTTCTAATTCAGAATGCCAATATTGTTTGTAACACGTTAGAAGTCTGTCTTTAAATTCACTTACGAAGTCACGTTCACAGGCAACCCCTTGGCTCAGACAAACAACACAAAACGCGTTCTCAGTCAATACCTTATGTATGCTCGATACCCATCAAACTGACCAGATTCATGTTTTGATAAGAGCATTTTAAGCTTGTCTTCACAGTCTTGACACAGTACTGGTGAATTAGTGAGTCTCAACCAATACTTAAACCATTATATATTTTATGTTCTAATGAACAGATGATATCCCGTTTCGCCAAAGACAATTATATGGGTGCAAAGTTCCACACATGAATCTCTTCATTGCGTGAGTATTTTTTCAGTCTGCTTGCTATCGTCGCGTAATCCCCATATTTCAGCTACGTGTTCGTTAGGACGGGTTCTATCTTTGTGTCAAACATTTTCCCAAACAAATTCAAATCCATCGGCTTCAGTTTTTTCAGAGCTTTCTGTACTTCCATGACCCCCCCGCCCCCCTCCAGCCTCCCCCCTCACTCCCCCAGCTCCACCTTTTCCATTTTCTACAAACTTCTGACAAAACAGTAATGATACTTAGTTCTGCTGTGAAGACCATTCCAAAATACTTATGAGGAATTGTAACCTTTCGTTCCTCACTTAAAAAACAACAACAAACTTTCCCTGGCTGCCAAAGGACCTCCATTTCTAAACACTATGAAATCCGCACCCCCCTCCCCCCAAGATTAACAATCAATTGAAATCGGTCATCTTTTCTTCCGAGACTGTCTAGTTGGCTCTGGATACCAATAATCGTATCAGATAATAGTACTACATCATCAGCGAATAGTTATAGGGTAGGTAAGTCTAAATTGCGAACAACGTGTCAATGCGAACGCACTCGACTTCGAAGCGTTCTCACCACACACATTTCACAATTTAACGCCTGCTTCGATCTCGTTCTGATACCGTAATGAATATCCATTTCCAAGACCCAGTCAAATGTCATTGATTTCCGGCTATTTCCGCGCTCTTTCTTCTTTTTGCGCACCACTGCCGACAAAGTTTACAAACGTGCTCTCAAAATCCCAAAATCAACGAAGCAAGTAGCAGGGCTTAAACTTTGACACAGTTTAAAATAGCTGATTTAATTGGATATGTTGAACGAATTGTGCAATACTAGTGCTGGGAGAATCTAAGAAACACGTCGGTGACAGATCAGAACGTCAGTTTTGACAGGAATCTCCAAAATAGTGTCGTTTGCAATTAGACCATAGGATATTTTGACTTGAGTCTATTTGCTGTACGATGCTGCACATTTACTAAGAGCTCTCAAAGGGGCGTGTTTGTGTGTGTGTGTGTGTGTGTGTGTTGGTGGTGGTGGTGGTGGTGGTGGTGGTGGTGGTGTGTGTGTGTGTGTGTGTGTGTGTGTGTGTGTGTGTGTTTAAATGAGTGTTGGTGTTTGTGTGCATGTGTGATCAAAACCAATAATACAACAGTATCGTGTGATGTTCCAATAGTCTAGTGAGTTCAATACCTGCTTCTGTTTTAATTGTCCACACGTACCCAAACCCATCGTTCGCAATTGGACTTGACCGTTCGCAGTTACCCTCAAGCACCCCTGCTATTTCCACCACGTTGAAAAGGAGTAGACGAACTTTTCCAAGTGCAACCAATCGGAGAAATCCTTCAAAAGCAGAAGAGCTACATATAACGATCGTATAACCTGTTACCTGTACAGTACACACGTTGTGCTGGTCGCTTCGACTGGAACGCTCGCAGCTAGGCCTGCCTACCCTGAATATTTCAATTGCACCGGAAATTAACTGAATACTGTCCTTGCCATGTCAGGATAATTCAATGGCTGACTCATTAATGAAAATGGAAATAGCAGGAGACTTACCGAACAACCCTGTTTTACTCCTCTGGGACAGTTGAAGTGGTTACCGCAACAACATTTACTTTTTACTGCTTTCAGTATCCACTCTTTTTTTTTTCCCTTTGATCTTTTCACATCTTTTTTCACCCCATGTCACAACCCGTAAGGGGTTGCCCATGAACCCCGCCCCTTCCCAGACTAGCTAACGTCCCGACAACACAGACACAGAAGAGTTCAGCTCGTTTTACTGTGGTCATGCAAAAATACATAAATGAATGAACGCCACAAACCCAAGCATTACTCTCACACACACAAATAATAACCTCTGTCTAACTACAGCACAATTCTACAATTTGCAGTCAACTGCAGCGCCAGTTCTGCTCAAACACGCTGCCAGAGTTCAGACACATGCTGACAGCCGAGGACGGACAACGCTGGTAGTTTGCTGGCTGAAGCTGGTCGGGCAAGAGGGACAGTGGGAAAGTGGGAGCGGGAACGGGAACGGGAGTGAGGGAGTTTCGCAGTGACACGTTAGAAGGGGAACGAGGACCATTTCCGACTTGCGTCCTGAAGACCCGTCGAAGGCAGTGGCATGGAAGGGAGGGAAACACAGGAAAACCTGTCACCAGGTAAATAGGCACACCGCTGGCCCAGGGTGAAACACACAGAAAGAAGGGGGTGACAACGAACACACCCCACTGCTTCTGTTTGACGACACCCAACAGCTCCCACGCTGGAACGGTGATCCGTCTCTTGACAGAGCTTGGCATCAAAAGCCCCGGGAAATCTTTCTCTCCCCACCAGATAGACTTCTGAACTCGCTCAGAACTCGTTCAGGAGAAGGGACATGCCACACACATATCCTCAGATATGCACGTGTAAAAGCATGAAGGAGAGAGAGGGGAGGTGAAGGAGAGGGATGGAAAGAGGGGGAGAAGGGAGAGAGAGAGGAGGGTGGGGAGAAAGGGGAGAAGGGAGGGAAAAGAGAGTTGCACATGAACACATGCATAGCAACCGTCACGAGCCGTGACACCCCATAAACTGAGAAATCGAACATGTTTTCGTATATATTTTTTCATGAAATATAGCTAAATGCTCTCTCTCTCTGCGTGTGTGTGTGTGTGTGTGTGTGTGTGTGTGTGTGTGTGTGTGTGTGTGTGTGCAAGTTAACGATGCAAACGTTATGATAATCCAGTTCTTCATTATGCATTTTTCTGAAATCTTCCATGTGCCAATAGGGGTCAAAGGTTAATCAAATCTTGGATCTGCGTTTATATGCGTCTCTGTAGAGGCCAAATCAATAAATACGTCAGTGCCAATGTATATTTTTCTTTTGTGAGCGGTGTAAGGGGGGTACTGTGTTTATGTGTGAGTGGGGTTGGGTGGGGCTGAAAATCAAAATCAAATTATTTCAAGATGTAAAAGTAAGAACAGCTTTTTCTATCTTTTATAATTTCTTTTTTTTGTTTTTTTGTTTTTTGCATCAAGCCATCTGAAAAAAAGAAGAAAAAAAGAAAGAAAATAGATCTGAAAAAGCGAAAAAAAAAAAAATTCATGTACATATACATGCAAGAATAGAGTGATAATGAAATGTACAGCTGCATTTCTGTCACAAACACACACACACACACACACACACACACCACACCCCATCCAATTCCAGAAACACATGTTCCCTAAGGTAATACAAATACACTGCCAAAGCATGCATTTACAAAACATTATAAAAGAAGCATTACACCAACAGATATTAACTGCTGTTATTGTTCGTAAGACCTAGTCCATGTATCAACCAGCTAGCTCACAGAACCCCCCCCTCCCCCCCCACCTGCAATCAAGATCAATGACACAGAGATCAAGTCAGTCGACAAGTTTTGCTACCTGGCCAGCACCCTATGCAGCAACGGAGCCCTTGATGCAGAAATGACGCTGCGCATCGCCAAGGCCAGCTCCGCCTTTGGCAGACTCAACAACAGTTTCAGTTTCAGTTGCTGAGCGGGCTGTGGAGCAACAAAGGCATCAGGCTCAGCACCAAAATCAAAACCTACACAGCTGTTGTGCTGACCACTTTTTTGTACTGCTGTGAAACATAGATGACGTATCGCCGTCACATTCAACAACTTGAGCAGTTTCACCAGAGATGCCTACGAAGGATCCTCGGCATAAAGTGGCAAGACAGGGTCTCCAACCTCCAGGTCCTAGAGAGGAGTGGCCTGCCCAGCATCGAAAGCCTTCTGATCCAGTGCCAGCTACGCTGGGCAGGACACGCTGTCCGCATGACAGACAGCAGGATCCCGAAGGTGCTTTTGTATGGCCAGCTGAAGGAAGGCCACCGTGAACTTGGAAGACCCTGCAAGCGCTTCAAGGACACCTTGAAGACAAACCTCAAGGCCTGTGACATAGACATCGCTTCCTGGGAAACTGATACCCTTAATTGCTCTCGCTGGAGGATGCTGTGCTCTAGTGGCATAACGACGTTTGAAAACAAGAGAACGCTGCCGTTAAGGAGAAGCGTGAGCGAAGGAAGCAGGGCTCAACTTCTGGAGATGCTTTCCCTTGCAATACCTGTGGGAAGTGCAGCACATCCAGAATGGGCCTCTTCTCCCATATGAGGACACACACCGACAGATAAGCCTGCCTGCCTACTCATCCGTCGGACCGACGGGAGACGCCATCATCACAATTACTCTCCGCGTTTGTGTGTGTGTGTGTGTGTGTGTGTGTGTGTGTGTGTGTGTGTGTGTGTGTGTTTAGTACCGGGCTAGAAAACATCAGATAAGTTTGAGTTTTCATGGAGACAAGTAGATTAAAAAAAAAGAAACAAACAAACAAACAAAAAAACCACCCAAAAAACCCTGCTTGTCCCCAAAACTTCTACTTGGCATCGTAAATCAGAGACGTTTCATAAAAGTAACAACGGTACTGAAAGTGCTATGATAATAGGTAAACAAACAAGTCATTCCACAGAGACTTGCAAGAATTCCAAGGCCTATTCATGTTTAATAATGAATACACTTTTGGGTATTGGTCAGCAATGGTCAGTTGTCTTCAGTGGTAAGTGGTGGTCAAACGCAGTCTGAAGATTTTTGCGTTGTTGTCAGTAGTGTTCAGCAGTAGCAATACAGGGTCAGTAATGGACAACAGCAGTCAACAATGGTCAGCTAATGGTCAAATCCTGCCAAGACATCTCGGTAATGCATAACCATCACAAAGTGATCCAAGTTGAACTCTTGACAGTGTACAGCAGTGGTCAGTTGTGGTCAAGCAGCGGTCGAACACCTGCTGTGATATGATAATGAACAGATGGGACAAAATAAAGCACTTTGGGGTCATGTCAGTAGTAGTCAAGAGTGATCCTAGACCGGGGGGACATAGATCTGTGGGAACATACACCTGGGGGAATATAAACTTGGGGGAACAGACCTGGCTGAAAGAAAATTTGGCGAATATAGTCCTGGGGGAACACAGAGCTGATACCGTTTGGGCCTAGAGGTAAATGATGGTGGCCTGAGGTAATTAAATGATCGATCACAGTTTCCGAAAGCTTGGACACTATATTTTGTCCATTTCCTGATGTGATTGTTGACCTGTCTGTGCTTCCTGAAGTGCACTATCTGACTGATCTACAATAATTGAATTGTCTGCCAGTTTAATGGATTTACGTCAAACGGTAGTTACATCACAGCAGAGCAAGCCAAATGCATATGCGTTTTCGCACCATTTCTAAACAATTTGACATCTGATGAGCATTTAATCACCAAAATTAGTCACAGAATGTTTCTGGCTTTCCAACAAGGTGCAACTTGACAATGTAGAGGTGATTTTTGCAATGCGGAGAAAAACGTAACCGCCGATGACGTCATAACGCTAAAATGAGTACCTCGCGCTGTTTGCATCAAAGCCGCATTTTGATATGTCAAAGTCGAACATTTTCTGCGTATATTTCAGTCTTTTTCATTTCTTTTGCTTTTTTCTTCCCCTTAGTTCGTGTTTAAAAAAAAAAAAAAATCGTTGCTTTCCTATACACTAAAGCTGTGAGTTTATCCAACGTGATGCAATTTATATCACTATGATGGAACCTTTATCCCTTCTTTCTCCCTCCAATTCTCTCTCTCTCTCTCTCTCTCTCTCTCTCTCTCTCTCTCCCCTCTCTCTCTCTTTGTCCAAATCAGTGAAAGATTTAGTTTTTATAAGAAGTTTTGCAATGTGTCTGACCTGAAACTGTACTTGGGGGTGTTTAATGTGGATAGACATTGAAAATATACAACAATGAGATTCAGACTAAGTATTTCTGAATTAGCGGTCAATCATTACAGCTACAGAACATGTAATGACAGTGATTTAATTTGTCCATTATGTAAAGACGCACAAGAAAACGAGATGCAAATTGTTCTTTGTTGTCCCTTAAGGGACATTGGAGAAGAATTTATTAAGCCTAAATATTTCAGGCAACCTACAATGTTTAAATTGACTTGTCTTCAAACCCCTCTGAAACTGTTCGAAAAATTTCTTTTTGTCCATACAAAGCTATCAAGTTCCGAGAAATAGCGACTTCGTAGGAAAATTGATTGTTCTAGATTTTGAAACTGGGTGCAATTTAGCTATATTTCTGTTTGACAGTTCGTTACTTGTATTGTTAAGTAATGTTTATATCATCATAATGTTCACATGCCACTTCATAAGGGGCCTTGGTCTATACATGAATAAACCATCTTGAATCTCTCTCTCTCTCTCTTCCCCCATTTCTTTCTCTTGGGAATACAAGGAATATGTATTTATCGTTTTTTACTTTACAAAAAGAGGACAAGAGCTAGATAACAACAATGTTGAATGCATGTGGCTACAGCTCAAATTTTCGATTTCTGTCGTCGGATATTTGAACACAAATCTTACAGCTAACTCTCCTCAGTACAACGATAAAAAAGTCATGTACAATAATTCATCAACATAAAGAAAACGCCTTTTTTTTTCAAGGAAATTTCACCATTGATCTGCTTAAACCGCAGTCTTCATGGTACACAACTTCCACGCTCTTTGGCTTGCATCAGTCCATTCATAGTGCAACCAGACTCTCGAAGACGTGTTCCACACCAACCGACCGATATTTACACAAATAAAGATCTGGTGTGCGATATAAACGAACCAACAAATCATCGGTGACCATTGTCCCATCATCGGTAAATAGTCCTGTAAACTTCCTTGCAAATCTTCTTCGTTCGTGGGCTGCAACGCCAACGTTCACTTGTATGTATACGAGAGGGGTTTTACGTGTAAAACATTTTTACCACGCCATGTAGGCAGCCATACTCCGTTTCCGGGGGTGTGCATGCTCTTTTGTTCTTGTTTCCATAACCCACCGAACGCTGACATGGATTACAGGATCTTTGACGTGCGCATTTGATCTTCTGCTTGCGTATACACACGAATTAGGGAGTTCAGGCACAAGCAGGTCTGCACATATGTTGGCCTGGGTGATCAGAAAAAATTTCCACTCTTCACCCACCAGGCGCCGTTGCCGAGATTCGAACGCCGGACCCTCGGATTGAAAGTCCAACGCTTTAACCGCACGGCTATTGCACCCGTTTTCCTGGGAAATAAATCAAAGGCCACGCAATGCCGCTTCAGTTGAAAAAAACACACACACAACAGTTTATACATTTCTTCTTGACTCAAGCTTAATATAGATCCAGCGCAAGTGTTAACAGTATAGTATAAAACCTTTCTGGCAGTCGTTTGATAGTGATGACGTACTTCGAAGGAAAAGAATAAAATTACTGAGCACACAATCCTACCTGGCTGACGCAAGATTTCATCAAACTATGACTTCATCATACGGGTTAAAAATCTTCTGATGAAGTGACCGAATATACAACACAAAAGAAATGAAATAGTTGAAAAAGCAACATCAGATTGTTTTGAAAAACCTGCAGACAATAACAGAGATACAGTAAACATTGTGTTCTGCTGTCAATCATATTACAGACCAGTCAGAAAACAAGGCAAATGTTGTCGCAACTATGTTAAAAGACAACAACAACATTAACAACAACAACAAACTTAAATAGAAAAAAAAGTGTGGATGAATTAAACCAAAATCATGTGCAGAAGTGGAGCCGATGATGTCATCACCTTGAGTGCTCTAAATGAAGCGATGGCAAAATGCATTCCTGAAGATGGCAAAATGTATTCATACAGCACGTGAACCAGAGAATTGGACACACAATTTCTTGAAGTGAATACCTACATCGGAGTAACCATTGTCAGGCTCGAGGCTGTACCGAATCTTAAATAAGCATCTGTCACGTTTATGGAGAGAGAGAGAGAGAGAGAGAGAGATATTTAAAGCAAGTCAGGACAAGTATAACAACAAAAACAATAAATCAACAATCCCCAAGCTATGCTCTCTGTCTGTCAGTTTGTCTCTCTGTAACACACACACACACACACACACACACACACACACACACACACACACACACACACACACAGAGCACCATAACGATCAGCTTTATTTACGAGTATATCACTTGACGATAAAGTTCGAGCCCAGAGCACAACAATGACGGCTTCCACACTGATTTATGGTTGATCAATATGTTGTCACAGAAGTAAACGTCTTGTCTTTGACAGGTACAGTGATTAGCAAATACCACATTGATTTATGGTTGACATGTTGTTACAGAAGTAAACGTCTTGTCTTTGACAGGTACAGTGATTAGCAGTGTGCTTCATTCCGCTGAAGTTCTGCACCTCAAAACCATCTCTGTGCTGCGATCTCCTGCTTTTACGTTCACCACAGCATTCCTGGATGGTTCTATAAATATTGATGTGCTTTTTGAACGTGTGTGTGTGTGTGTGTGTGTGTGTGTGTGTGTGTGTGTGTGAGTGTGTGCATTTTGAGAAATTCCCTTTGTATTTGATACATTAGTATTGTTAACACAGTTCAACACCACACCACAGAACCACTGTGTGTGTGTGTGTGTGTGTGTGTGTGTGTGTGTGTGTGTGTATGCACACGTGTGTGGGTGCGCACAAGTTCGCTGAACGTGGCCCATTTATATTTTTTTTTATCTCAATCATTTCCCAACTGCGTATCTTTCATTTTCCTTATATTCTGATGTATTCATTCATTTAGTTATTTTGATGTTTAATTATTTCATTCAACGAAAAAAAGTTTGAAACAAACGTAGAGTGGACTTTTAAGGCCGCTTGACCAGAGCTCTGGGTGTATTCAATGGTCAGACTTCTGCTCCTGTTTTTCTTTCTTAGCAGATGTGGTGCAGTCTATAACAGATCAGTACGCACGATTTTTGCATCTCCTTGGAACAGAAACACAAAAGCTTTGGTTTGCGATTCCTGGTATCGTCATTAGCCCCCTCGTTCTCGCAAAAAGCGTGATCGTTCCCCTGCCACGCTTTCTTTCAATGTTATCCCCCCCCCCTCCCCGCAACCCCAACCCAAAAAAGGTTCCTTGTCATTGGGGTTGCCTTGTCGTCTTTTTGCTATACACATCTTAGAGAAAACATAAGTTTAGGGTTTCATAATAGCTGGAGCAAAGTTATAGGCCCCACCTAGCGTACCACATTCTTGGGCATCGACATCAACACTAGGGACTGTCACGCTTCTTATCGGGCAGGAGAAATGGATGGGTAATTCCATGAGTTTTCACACGGCATGTGTGTAAGCAAGCGGCAGCTTCAGCGACTTGCAGGCGTATTGAACCGGGCGTGCCAGGGCGTCCGCGGAAGTAAATTTTTTCATGTGGCGCATTCTGGATGCCACCCAGCCTTTGCAGCAGCAGCAGCATCACAAAACTGGGCTTAGCTCAGAGTTCAAGAAAGATGTGTATTGGTGGCGTGTGTGTGTGTGTGTGTGTGTTTTGTTGTTGTTCCAGTCATTTTTTCATTACACAAACGGGTGACGTCATGTTCAACACGTCCATGGCTATGTGCTGTGATATCTAGAACGTTTTCATGAACATTACTCCCGACAACAGAAAGCAGATCGATTTGTTTTTCAGATTGTTTACTCCTGACACTACCGACTGTTCTGCTCAGGAAACAAAATTAATGAATGTGCACATGCCAAGATCGTAGCAAAACCATATGGCTATGAACACGTAGGTGGACTCCTGATGAATGTTCCACAGAACTCCATGTGGGTGTAGTTTCATTTTCAGTGTGTAGAAAACATTAACCTACATTAAAAAAAAAAAAGTAGAAAAATAAACAAATAATCAATGCATTAAAAAAAATACATTAAAGGGAAATAATTGACTTAAATAAGAACATACCAACGCCCCACCCTCCACACACACTTACTCCCTCACTTACTGTAAGTGACAACAACATAGATGTGACTGTCCAGTCCTTACAGTCAAATAAGTTTTCATCATAACCATCAGAAAAGTCAGACCAAAGAACTTTTCCATTTCAAACACATTTGTATCTGTCCATGCTGATAGTCTGGTGGTACTTTTTTTTTTTTTTTACTGCCTGCCTGGATTTGCCTGAACCTGTTGGAGTGTCTATGCAAGCCTGCTGGATCTGGGGACGTGTTCGCACCATTTAAGCTGACTCGCAAAGACCTTTCTCCGGGTCACCGAGCTATCAGTAGGAAGAGAGTTAGGCAAGAAAACAACAACACCGCCCCCCAAAAAAACAACAACAAACAAACAAACAAAAAAAACCCACCACCACCACCACCACCACCAACAACACCACCAACAAAAAACAAACAAACAGAAGCAAATAGACGAACAAAAAGTGGCAGGGCTACACCGAAGACTGGACAGGCGTGAGATTCCCAGAGAGCTGCAAGAGAGGAACCGATGGCGAGAACTGGTCTGGAAATCATCTGCGGTGCCTCGACGACCCTGCACTGGGTTATTATGGGATAGGTGAAGGAAGGTGAAGGTTGGAGTGTCTTCTTCTTCTTTCCGTTAAACGACCATCATCGACTTGCCGATGACTCTGTCGTGGTTCATGCATGTTGGGTATTTTCGTGTCTCCATAACCCACCGAACACTGACATGGGTTACAGGATCTTTAACGTGCATATTTGATCTTCTGAGTGTCTGCTATGCATACAGATAGATTTCCTCAACAAATCTGTTATTCAGAGTGTCATCTACAATCAGTTTCAGTTTCAGTAGCTCAAGGAGGCGTCTCTGCGTTCGGACAAATCCATACACGCTACACCACATCTGCCAAGCAGATGCCTGACCAGCAGCGTAACCCAACGCGCTTAGTCATGCCATGAGAAAAAAAAAGAAAAAAAAAGGTGAATAAATAATAGTAAATACATAAAATAAACAACTACTACCACTACTAATAATATGTATAAAGCACAAAAACGTGATGAAGTCAACTATAAGCGTACATAAATAAATAAATAAATAATAATTGTAATAAAAAGAAATCTACAAAAAGAGGGAAAACGTCAATGCAGTCTTATCTGTGTTGTGTGGGTCTTTGTTCAGTCCGCTGTCACCAGTAAAGTCGGCAAGAACAGGCTGAATGTAGTTTGTTGGCCCCCTACATTGATCCCCTCAAACACAGTGAGGCCTCGCCCCTTTGGCCTCCGCCTCCCTCCTCTTCCCTCTTCTCTGAAAAACCGGTACACCTTGTCCAGTTCCCTCACCCTATTTCTACCTCTACACCTCCCCTGCGTTGGCCCAGTGCCGTGAGTGCCAACAACCATGTACCTGAAAATCTAGTCATCAGTCCCATCCACATGTAATATGCGGCTTCTGTTCAAGCGAGTGTGTGTGTGTGTGTGTGTGTGTGTGCGAGAGAGAGAGGAAGAGAGAGAGAGTGTGTGTGCGTGCATGTGTGTGTGTGTGTGTGTGTGTGTGTGTGTGTGTGTG
>JAAQRG010297105.1:0-11593 GCA_011634625.1 Babylonia areolata
CACCGGCGTGCAAGTGTAACAGACATGCTTGAAAAGCTCAAGTGGCCGCCCCTCCTGAAACGACGTCAAGCAGCAAGGGTCACAATGTTGTATAAAATACACAACGACCTGGTGCAAGTCAACAAAAGCGTCCTCCAAAAACCAGTTACGAGAGACAGAAGATCACATGACCAACAGTTCCAACGGCTTGCGAATCATAAACAGCAGTATCGGCTCTTTTCTTTCTTTCCACATGCCATTCGTGAGTGGAATGAACTCCCAGCAAACACTGTTGAGGCAGACTCCCCCAGCAGCTTCAAAAGCAGAGTCACCTCTCACCTCAAGGTTGCCACTCTTGACAGTCTCGCTGCTGCGAAACTCCAAGAGTAGGCGAAACCACAGGATAAATTACAGCAATTGTCGGATATGAATGTGAGAGTGAATATTTAGGTAAGTAGTGGGTAGGGGGAGTGCTGGAGGGAGGGCGCTGCGGCGGGGTGTGCCAGGGGCCATCAATAGGATGCCTGCCTGTCACTTCTCGCCCCCTCTGATCCAGTTAGTGGACAGGAGGGAGAGTGTGAATGTGATTGGAGTAAACTTTTTTTTTTGTTTTTTTTTTTTGCTGCAACCGGTCTGCGGAAATCCCCCCCAAAATGTAGCAAAATAATCAACGAGTTGATTGTGGCTACACAACAGAAGAAGACAGAAGAAGAAGAAGACGTATCACACAAACGGCCGCACTGCTGCTAGCCGCAAGTGACAAACCCTTTTGAGAGCGTGCAGTTGTGCGGCATCGTTCGCAAATAGACTCACGTCAAAATATCCTATGGTCTGAAACTCTGATTGCAAACAACACATTAGGAAATTCCTGTCAAACCGATGTTCTGATCTGTCACCTACATGCTTTCTTAAATTCTCCCAGCACTGGAAATGCGCAAATCATTTAACATACCCAATCAAATCAGCCATTAAACCGTGTCAAAAGTTAAAGAACTACTACTGGTTTTCCTTGATTTCAGGATTTTGAGAGCACGTTTGTGTACTTGGTTGGCAGTAGTGCACGAAGAGGAGAAAGAGCGAGGAAATAGATGGAAATAGCGGATGTTTGACTGAGTTTTGGAAATACCAGAACAAGGTCTATGCAGACGTGAAATGTGTGTGGTGTCAACACTCCGAAGTGGGGCATTACATGAATCGTTCTCAATTACACACTGTTCGTGATTAGACATTCCTACCCAAATGTTATGCAATTGATGCTATAGTTATTATTATGATGTACATTGTTTGTTGTATGATATAGCATGGGTATTGTGGAGGTTTGAAGTGCCTATTTTAACATGTTTGAAAAATTGGAGGAATGTCCAGCCACTTTGAATGCATATACTGATATAGGGTCAGTTTATTAACATGTGTATCATTTTTGTTGTGGAATTTCATTCCATATAATATATATGCTAGTAAATCTCTTACTGAAACTGGGATACTCACCAGTGTTAGTATTTCAACATTAATACATTGTACTGTGGGCATGGGACATATTTTCTACATAATTTGATGCAATCATTCATTCACACACACACACACACACACACACACACACACACATTTCATCCCCTCCACTGCACTGTGTGACTGATGGAGTTAATGTTCATGCCTTGTAGTTGTACCATATTGTCAGTGGTTTGTGTTTTGGTTGATAGAGTATCAAAAACATTTTTGAAATCTTCATTTCTGACAACAAATGAATAGTTTGCTAAGGTACATGCATAGGAAAGGAAAAAGTGACAACATAGATGATACATTTGGTAGAAATAAACATAAAGAAAGAACTAAAAAAATGTGATGAATCCATAACTTATCAAAAAGTAATTGGATATGAGAGGAAACAGCCATTCCACCAAAATTATAACAGTTTTATATGATTTAAAATGAATAGGTTAGAAAAAACAACAACTTACTTTGCTTCAGATGTATGTGTACTTTACTTTAGTACGTTATCAACATTGGTTTTAGACTGTACTTGTGAATTGACAATAAAATATTCTTGTGTCAGACGAATTTGCAATATTATTACATACAAAATATGTCTTAACGTTTAGACTTTACAATTAGAGTAGCTTTTATAAGTTTTACTGTTCAGACTGTGATAATTAAAAAAAAAAAAAAAAGCAGTTGTTAGCTGATATACATTTGTTTGCTGATAACACTTTGCAAGTGTCTTCATGCATTACATTTACAGCCTGCTCCTTACCTCACTGCCAACACTAACAGCAAATATCAAGACTGCCAGTCTGAGATAACGAAGAATTTCACTGCCATCCCAATAACTGTAACACTAACAGAGCCCACACTGACAGAATGGTGCTGACTAAATGTCTGCTGCTGACACTGGGCATGATCATCGTACCTTGTTGTGGTCAGTGGAATTTTTATGTGATCTGTGTCATTTTTTGTCACCAAATTTTTTTATAGTGTTGATTGTTATTTTGTATGTTTCAAGGTATCTTTTAATGTGTGTCTGTGTGTATGTGTGTTTTTGTGTGTGTGTGTGTTAAACTGTGTTTTTTTGGGGGGGGAGGGGTGGTTGTTGTTATTGTGGGAAAGGGGAGGGGGCGTGAGTGAATGCTCATACTCACAGTAACAACAGCACAAAATATTTAAGTGAATTGTCAGATGCATAATTCCTTTCCCAGCAATCACACACATGAGTTGTCATTTCCCGCAGCAAACACACACACATATATGTGTGTGTATACATATTAATTATTATTCTGTTATCATGATCAAGGTAAAAAGGATGGTATTTTGTTTTCAGTAACTGCACATTCACTTTCATGCATTTATTATGGGAATGCAAAATGAAAACAGAACAAAAACAGAGCAGTAATTGTTTTGGTAATTTTAGTGGGAATCACACGAGTCTCTTCCTTCACCCCTGAAACTGCCCCTTTGTGGTCAGCTGACAGGTGAGCAACATGCCCGCCTCCCCGCCACCCCCGCCCCCCTTCCCGTCCCCCCCACCTCACCCCCCTCCGTGCCCCTCAACTCTGTGCATGCTTGAGTTTAAGCTAAATATCAGTATTATTTTCTTAGTCATACTTTGAACACTTTATCCCTATCTTATATCAGTCAGTTTATGGCATATGCACACACACACACACACACGCACATGCACACACAGATATATATATATATCTGTATTTGTGTGTGTACTGTATGTATATATATAAAATATATATATATATATATATATATATATATATATATATATATATTATAATACATAGAGATCTATACATGTGATGAAACTTCCAATGTAATTTACCTTCTGTTATGTCAAAAAGATTAACAGTACTTAATCATGACTATGTTGGAGATTTGACCTCCATAGGTCCCACATCAGTTGAAAAAGATTGGAAAACACATCACATGACATTTTAATTCTGAAAACCACAAGCTTTAGGACATGCATTGCCTCCCCATAGAAAAATTGTTCTCTAGCAGCTACTACATTAGAATTCACAGAGAAAAGTTTTGGAACACTCCACCAGTTTGGTCTCACATTTTGACTGAGTAACATTCTTTCTCTTTACGTCTGTAGCTGCGGGGGTTTCATGTCTCCTTCCAGTTCCATATGTGCGTATTTGTGCATGTGCGCATGCATGAGTGCGCATTTGTGTGTGTGTGTGTGTGTGTGTGTGTGTGTGTGTGTGTGTGTACTCACATGCTGTTGAACCATCCCTCCTTTTCCAAACTCGCCCCTCCATTCCATCTTTCACGTTCTCACACTCCTCCATTAAACTTGTAATATTACATATCTGCTTCCGAGTCCTTGCTTAATGTTTGCAACATGGATCCATATTCACACACACACACGTGTGTGTGTGTGTGTGTGTGTGTGTGTGTGTGTGTGTGTGTGTGCGTGCGTGCGTGCGTGCGTGGAGTGGAGTGGAGTGGAGTGGAGTGGTGTGTGTTGGTGGGAGGGTGGGTGTGTGGCAGGGGGTGTGTATGTTTGTGAACTCATAGTTGTATGTTTTTGTGATGGGCACTAAGGAAACTGGGGGGCACTGTGGAGGGATAGCGTTGAAAAGATTTAAAGTGCATGTGGCATGTTTAACAACAATCATCTTCATCCTGTGGAACAGGCGCTTGAATTTATTTTTAACTTAAGATTACTTTGAAATTGTAAGAGCATGTGGCATGTGTAGAAACTATTTTATCATCTTCATCCTGTGGAACAGGCACTTGATTTTATTTTCAAATTCAAAGATTAATTCAAACTGCTGTGTGTGTGTTTGTGTGTGCACATATGACTACTAGTAGTGCTACTGTTATAGTCTGTCCACTGTTATTCTAGATTTTGATAAAGTCATAATTTTGATTTTAACTACCTTTTAAAGTGCCTGTATTATATCTTATGTGATTTTTACTTATCCTCATAAATGCGAATGGTGCAGGGTGAGAGCGACATTATTTCTGAACACCCATCTCTCTGTGTTCAATGCAGTAAAGCTGAAAATTTTAGACAATTGTAACTTGTTTGTTTTATCAGTTGTATGTATATAAATGTATATATGAATGTCACACACACACGTATGCTTCTGCATTTCAGAGTCACAGGTAGTGACGTGCAATATGTCCTCAGCGGTGAAAGGTCAGACAGCAGAGTTGACCTGTGACTTTGGGGCCAACATGCAGGATGAGGGTCAGCGGAAGCAAATTGTAATATCACGTCTGACTAACACAAGCCGCAGTGGGGAGGAAGGTGCGTTGAAGGTAGAAGTGGTTAGGGCTTGAGATGATAACAGGTTAGACTTGTTTTACAAACTCAGTCATTAAGAGGGTTCATTTTCATTGTGATTGTTGTGTAATATTCTATACCATATATGGTTTTTGATGGGTGAAACCCAGATATTGCCAGTTTTCAGCAAGTTCACAAATTTTGAAAAGCACCATCTGTGTGTGTGTGTGTGTGTGTGTGTGTGCATCCGTCTGTTTCTATAAATGTGTGTATATCTATGTACATGCAGGCATGTCTGTATCTACATTATGTCTGTGAATACCAGCTTAAGAGAGATATTTTTGTGTATGTGTACTCTTCAAACATGTTATCATGAAATGAAGAAAAAAGACTTAGATTTCAAAATGATTTGCACAGAATATATAGCGGTGTGCGCTGTGGATGGACACCCTGATTACAAGTGTGACCAGACACTACCCGGCCCGACACGGTTGAACTTCTCCAGCATCACTTGGTACCTGACGGTCGGTCTGTCCTCAGTCAGCCAGGAGGATGAAGGGGAGTACATGTGTGAAGTTTCCGATGTTGCCAGGCCAAAGGCAGAGAAATGCCACTTTGCCCTGGAGAGTGAGTGTTTTTTTCTTCCCATTCTTTGTGAGCATTCTCTGCTTCTTAGGCTCATGTGTGTGAGCCAAGTGAGTCTGTGCAATAACTGTTTTAGTTGTCTGTGTTTGTTTGCTGTTTTTGGTTGCATTTGAGTATACTAAATGTGTGTGTTCGTGTTTGTCCTCATGGTAAACTTTAACAAATACTTTTTTTTTTTTTTTTTGGTAATACTTTGCGTGCTTTTGTGTGTGTGTGTGTGCAAGTGTGTCTGTGTGTGTGTGTGTGTGTGTGTCTGTGTGTGACAGTATGTATATTTTGTTTGTTTTGTTTTGTTTTAATTTTTTTTTACAGTATATTATATAGTGTAAAATCTGAATAAAATGATTGAAAAAAAAGGCAAGGACACAACTACACAAGCCCTAAGTCCTTTCATTTAAACACTGTAATGAACAAGGGAAAGGGATGGTCCTTGTGGCAGTCCCATGGAATGCTTATAGGGTGTAGATATTAGATATCCAGTCCAGTCCAGTCTTCAAGGTGTAGAGCGATACTTTGTTCCCAATATACCACAGGAACAGCACTTCAAAGTCTTCTTGCACTTAACTCTGATTCAGTGTAGTATGATAGTCAGTCGTGTCCGACTATGACCTTCAGAACAGCAGAGGAGGCAACTGCTGTCCTGATTATTTGAGATAGAATTTGATAACCATAGAGAGTGTCTTGCACAAGTTACATCCCAACTCTCTCGGCCAAGAGGTTTTCAGGACAGTTGGCTTTGGGATGGTTCCCAAAGGCCATCTAGCCTCTAAGGCTGCAGCACTAAGAGCCAGTGCAGTCTTACCTCCTAGTTTGAGAGTCATTGTCCTTTCACAATGGACTAATGTGTAAATGCCTTTGGATTGCGATGGAGAAACCATTGATCATACAGCTCTCACTTTGCTGTTGGCCTAGCTGTAAGCTTATGTCTATCTGTGATATAAGCTGAGTGTTGGCATGACAGTGGGGGAAAAAAAAATTCACATGTTCTAATTTTTGTCTTGTTTTGATTTGTTTTGTTTCTCTTTTAGCTCCCGAGGAGAAAAACAACACTGTGGGTGTTGTACTGGGCGTGTTGGGAGCGATTGTGGTCGTGGTCATTGCGGCGTGTCTCTGCTACTGTAACCGGGATAAAGTGTAAGTAATTGTAGATGAGATGTGATTGGTTTGAATCTTTTGTCTTGCTGGTGCCAGAGTCACCTCCCCCTGTGGGAGGGTGTTGGTTCTGGAGCCAGGGTCACCTCCCCCTGTGGGGTGTTGGTTCTGGAGCCAGGGTCACCTGCCCCTGTGGGATGGTGTTGGTTCTGGTGCCAGGGTCACCTGCCCCTGTGGGGTGTTGGTTCAGGAGCCAGGGTCACCTCCCCCTGTGGGGTGTTGGTTCTGGTGCCAGGGTCACCTCCCCCTGTGGGGTGTTGGTTCTGGAGCCAGGGTCACCTGCCCCTGTGGGAGGGTGTTGGTTCAGGAGCCAGGGTCACCTCCCCCTGTGGGAGGGTGTTGGTTCAGGAGCCAGGGTCACCTCCCCCTGTGGGAGGGTGTTGGTTCTGGAGCCAGGGTCACCTCCCCCTGTGGGGTGTTGGTTCAGGAGCCAGGGTCACCTGCCCCTGTGGGAAGGTGTTGGTTCTGGAGTCAGGGTCACCTCCCCCTGTGGGAGGGTGTTGGTTCTGGTGCCAGGGTCACCTCCCCCTGTGGGAGGGTGTTGGTTCTGGAGCCAGGGTCACCTCCCCCCTGTGGGGTGTTGGTTCTGGTGCCAGGGTCACCTCCCCCTGTGGGGTGTTAGTTCAGGAGCCAGGGTCACCTCCCCCTGTGGGAGGGTGTTGGTTCTGGAGCCAGGGTCACCTCCCCCCTGTGGGGTGTTGGTTCTGGAGCCAGGGTCACCTGCCCCTGTGGGAGGGTGTTGGTTCTGGAGCCAGGGTCACCTCCCTCTGTGGGAGGGTGTTGGTTCTGGAGCCAGGGTCACCTCCCTCTGTGGGAGGGTGTTGGTTCTGGAGCCAGGGTCACCTGCCCCTGTGGGGTGTTGGTTCTGGAGCCAGGGTCTCCTCCCCCCTGTGGGGTGATGGTCTGGAGCCAGGATCACGGTCTGGCGATCGATTTATGTTTTCGGAGGTCTGGCGATTGATTCACGATTTCGGAGGTCCGGCGATGATGTCTGTTTTTTCCTGGGATTAGTTGTGGTTTTAAGACAGCATGGCATTCAGTTCCTGGTGCAGACTGACACTAACCACACCATTGTCATGTTTGTTGCATGCAAATATTTTATGAAGGGTACTGAATTAACAAGAACAAGTCAGACGGGCGCAATAGCCGAGTGGGTAAAGCGTTGGACTGTCAATCTGAGGGTCCCGGGTTCAAATCACGGTGACGGCGCCTGGTGGGTAAAGGGTGGAGATTTTTTACGATCTCCCAGGTCAACATATGTGCAGACCTGCTAGTGCCTGAACCCCCTTCGTGTGTATATGCAAGCAGAAGATCAAATACGCACGTTAAAGATCCTGTAATCCATGTCAGCGTTCGGTGGGTTATGGAAACAAGAACATACCTAGCATGCACACCCCCGAAAATGGAGTATGGCTGCCTACATGGCGGGGTGAAAACGGTCATACACGTAAAAGTCCACTCGTGTGCATACGAGTGAACGCAGAAGAAGAAGAAGAAGAAGAAGTATGCTGAAAATTCTAGTCGATGGCATTTCTTGGCCAGCCTTTTTGCCTGAGAAGTCTGTCGCTGTGGGGATTGTTCTGCATATGCCAGCTACTTTTGATAGGAAGTAGTATGTCTGGGCGTGGTAAAGTCTGACACCTTGTAGGACCAGTCATTTTGTATATTTGTATTTGTATTACTCTTTTTGTCACAACAGATTTCTCTGTGCGAAATTCGGGCGGCTGTCCCCAGGGAGAGCGCTTACGTCGCTATACTGACAGCGCCACCAGGGGGTGTATTTTCTGCCTGCAATTTTATTTGTTCTGCTATCGAAGTGGATTTTTCTACAGAATTTTTTGCCAGGGACAACTCTTTTGTTGCTGTGGGTTCTTTTACGTGTGCTAAATGCATGTTGCACACAGGACCTTGGTTTATTGTCTCGTCCGAATGACTAGCATCCAGACCATCACTCAAGGTCTAGTGGAGTGGGAGAAAATACTGGCGACTGCCTGTGTGATAATCACCATTGTAGGCAGTGCAACTACCTGGTAGCTTCTGGTAGGCTTTTGGGTGTTTTGTCACGGCCAGGTTTCTGACTGGCTAATGATGGGTGTGATAATGGAGTGGTTAAAGCATTGCACTGTCAGTCTGGGGTTCCAGGGTTTGAATCTTAGTAACAGCGCCTGGTGGGTAAAGGGTGGAGATTTTTACGATCTCCCAGGTCAACATATGTGCAGACCTGCTGGTGTCTGAACCCCCTTCGTGTGTATATGCAAGCAGAAGATCAAATACGCACGTTAAAGATCCTGTAATCCATGTCACCGTTTGGTGGGTTATGGAAGCAAGAACATACCCAGCATGCACACTCCCGAAAACGGAGTATGGCTGCCTACATGGCGGGGTAAAAACGGTCATACACGTAAAAGCCCACTCGTGTGCATACGAGTGAACACAGAAGAAGAAGAAGAAGAAGCTTGTGCCGGAACCCCCTTTGTGTGTATAAGCAAGTAGAAGATCAGATGTGCATGTTAAAGATCCTGTAATCCATGTCGGCGTTTGGTGGATTATGGAAGCAAGAATAAACCCAGCATGCACACCCCTGAAAACGGAGTATGGCTGCCTACTGGGGGGTAAAAACGGTCATACACGTAAAAGCCCACTTGTGTAGATATGAGTGAACGTGGGAGTAGCAGCCCACAAACCAAGAAGAAGACTGGCTAATATCAATTCTAGAGTGGGGCTTGCTTACACATGACAGAAAGTCAAGGACCATTACAGAAAAGATGGGAACCAGTTGAAAGTTTGACATATACAAATGTATACCTGGTTTGAGTTGTTTGGATATCAGTGAAGCATGGATCCAGTGAGGCTAAGATGGTTTTGCACAAACCAGCACAACGTTTCAACAGATAAGCACACAATTCAGTTTTTGATGCTGAGCGTGAAAATATAGCCTGGATAAACTTGTGCAGTTTACGCAATGTCATAGTCTACTTGCAGTGATGAGAACAGGGGACATTATAACTTTGACAGATTTTTATTAAAAAAACTGTTATGATTGTAAAACAATGAAATGCTGATCAACGTGGGTTGCTTTAGCAAGATGGAATTGTTTGGTTTCCAGCACACAGCTTTGGGTTTGACAGACTTTCATTTCAGATGGTTAGTGAAAGTGTGTTTTGGATCAGTAGGCCTTTACATCATATATACATGTATACATATCTGTCTGTCTCTGTATATATTTATCTATCTATCTATCTATCTATCTATCTATCTCGAGATGTATATATATATGTATATTATATATATATAATTACATAGATAGATAGAAATATAGATATAGTAGTATTGGTATGCCGTCCCGACCACTTGTATTTATGGTTTTGTTCTTGTAGTTTTTAAATCACCAGGAATCATACATGAGCCATGAAGGCTTTGCTTTTGTTGTCATTTTTGTGCGTGTATGACCATTCACATTCAATGAAAAATGTTATTTGTTCATTCTTTGCTTCTACAAGACACTGTACATTTTCTTTGATTTTTTTGTTTTTTTGTTTTTTTGTTTTTGTTTTTGCTGGCCCATCATCTGCACCCTTTCAGTGGCATTACTCCCACACCGCTCATTCCGAGTCCCCCCCATACACAGCCACACCTGGGTTCGTCTGTCACAGCCCCAGTGTCAGCAGTCCACAGGGAACCATTGATGTTAGGTCGCCAGTAGGCCACACACCAGGGGAGACCCTGCACTGCTACTGAGTCACTTCGGTGGTGTTCGGTAGTGCCTGTTCCGATTTAACATACTTAGGATACCACATACTAAGCCCCCTACTGACGACAATAATGGCTCAGTTGCGGAGCCAAACTGAGAGAGCGTCTCCTCCAGAGTGGAGACTGCCTCCACGCCCCTCCAACGGCAGTCCCCCATGAATCCACTGATGCTGAAGACCTTGACAATACTCATCCCAAGCAGGAAAGTGAGGGGCGATTGAAACTGGGGTCACTGTGGAAGCAGAGACCCTGTGCATTTTCTGCTGTCCTCATATGAGGATCTATCCCCACTTCCAAGCAGTTCCAGGCTTTACCTAGCTCTCTCTCTCTTTCTCTCTTTCTCTGTCTCTCTCTCTCTCGCCCTCTCTCTCTCTCTCTCTCTCTCGCTCTCTCTCTCTCTTCCCAGCTTTTCTCTCACATACTTTCTTTGTATCAGTCTCACTTCCTTTATCATTTTTGTGCAGGCGAGACTGTTTCAATATGCGGTGTGGAACAGGAGCAACTCGAGTGCCGACAGACAGCAAAAAGTCAGTTGGCAATGGTATTTCATCTACCAAGTATCTAGGCCCTGCGAAGGAAAACAGTCTGTGATAGGAAAAAGGTTGGAAGCCATCAGAGAAGGTGGATGAAGACTTGCGGAGTAACTGTAGCTAACTCATGTAAACGCTTGACCAATGTCATGCCTTGTGGCGTTTGTTTGTGAGTGTGTTTGTATTTCTGTTCCCAGTGACAATTTGCATAGATATTCATCTACCAGTGATTTTAAAATGATTTAAAAACTAAATGAATGGCAATTCACATAGATAATCTTCTGCAAGTAATTTTGAAATGATTTAAAAACTAAACGAATGACAGTTTACATGGATAATCTTCTGCCAGTAGTTTAGAAATGATTTAAAAACTAGATGAATGACAATTTGCATAGATGATCATCTGTCAGTAATCTCGAGGTGATTTAAAAACTAAATGAATGACAATTTGCATAGATAATCTTCTGCCAGTCATTTCGAAATGATATAAAACTAAACGAATGACAATTCACATAGATAATCTTCTGCCAGTAATTTTAAAATGATTTAATAACTAAATGAATTACAATTTGGATGGATAGTCTTCTGCCAGTAGTTTAGAAATGATTTAAAAACAAGATGAATGACGGTTTGCAAAGATAATCTTCTGCCAGTAATTTTTGAATGATTGGAAAACTAATGACAGTCTTGTGAAGATCATTGACACATTGCTGCACCTTCCTGTGTTTACAGTGATCATCCTTGATGTCATTGTCAGGATCAGAAGCACTGTATACATCAGGGCACAGTTTGTTTG